>JAYMFT010386484.1:0-20063 GCA_038088735.1 Panulirus argus | reverse complement strand
ATATATATATATATATATATATATATATATATATATATATATATATATATATATATATATATATATATATTGCTGGTGGGAAAGCAAGTGTGTGTTGGAACCCTCCTCGAGTCTAGCCAGGAAGGTATGAAGTCCATAACTTATTCAGTAAGTCAAGTGCGTCAACATCCTCACCCTAGGCGTGGCTAACGCTGCCGCTCACGACCTAACGCTCTTGCTGGCGGCCATAAACAACGCCAGCGACGGACGGCCTTAATGAAACAAATGACGGCGACCGCCCAAGTGACAACAGCTATCAAATCCTGGCCCATCTTCCTGATGATAAACACGACCCCAGCGCTCCCATACAACGTCGTACACAGCAGAACGAAGAAGCAAAGATGGCTGACTAAACGACTACATCAATTATCCACAATCATGTCTTTAATATTTCATGCGCAAGCTGTTTCTTTATTCGGGCAGGGTGGAGGCGTCGCCAGCAATAAAATTTTCTAACATATTTATGCAAACATGGAGGGCGTCTTGCTTACGTGGACCTCGGCGGTAGGTGACACACGGCAGCACCAATCAGCGCGCAGCGAGATCGCCTTACGTCACGTCGCGCGAGGCCGACAATATACCATGTGGCCCGCAGTCCCCTAGCACTGCGTTATCTGTCTCTAATGTTAATAATAATATCCGGAGATTTCAACACAGAAGACCCGACGTGACGGAATATTTGGGAATACCGGAATATGACGCTGGAAGATTTACTTTCGCTGACACACACACACACACACACGGGGTTTACCGTGCAAAAGGAAAAGGCGAAGATGAGACGCTACACACACACACACACACACACACAACTCTCCTGAATTTCCCCTTATTTAAGCCCCGGGTAATTCTCGAGGCATCAACCGGATAATCCATCTCAGCAGGGGATTTATAAACGAGATCTAAAGTGGGAATGATGCCGGGTGGCTTCAGGTTTCTCCCCTAACCATGAGCGGCGCATCTCCAAACAAGGACGCCGGTAACGCTGACCAAAACCCATTTGAAATATCACTCGTGTCACCCCCGTCCCCGCATGGCAGCCAAGACTCCTGCGGCGTGATGCATGTGATATGAATTCTGGCCTGATGTTACCTTCAACACCCAGACATGCGGCTCAACGTGACCCCCATCTTCTGTCGCTTCATTATCGGACTAGGAGCTCCTCGTTTTCTTTCCTGATTCATGATTAAGTATTCCAAGCCACAGTGTAGCCGACACTGATGGCGAGCAGTTGAACACAGTACGTCAGGTGCCATCGATGCGAGGAACATTTCCGATACTGTGTTGAATAGCAGCAACAGCGCCGTCGCCGTTTTCTCCAACTATTTTACGGAGTCTTTACGATCCTCCACATAACAGAAAACTCCCTTAAATACTTCGCGTTCCAGTGACCTGTGACTTGTTCTGGCCCCGTCCGAGTGAAGCGGGCTGTGCTCCCAACACTCAGAATTTCCAAGAGAGATTGTCGAACCAGGCATGAGTCATCAGAGCTTTTAAAGGAAATTAATTTGGATCCCAGCTTCCACTCTTATCGCTGGCCGACCAGGAAATCCCCACAAGGTGTGGGGCGTAAGGTGACGAGTTACTAGAAGGGGGAGCGGTGTGTGTGATGGGCGTGAGACTGTCCGCGGGCCACTTATGTGTGACTGTTAGAGACGTCGAGGCGCAATGCCGGTCTGCAGGGAGGGAGGGAGGGAGGGAGGGAGGGAGGGGTGTGTGTGTTGCGAGATACGGCGAGCACCAACACACCCAGCCAGCGATCGCTGACCGAGCAAAACACACTATTGCTGACGACGAAAGAGATACCGTAACTGCTTCAGCATGACCCGCAGCCCCTTCAGCACGGCAGGACGACCCTTGGACACCCCTTTCGTCCCCCATCCTAAGCCCTTGGGTGTGACGGTCCGGCGCCTGAGTCCTGAACCTTCTAAGGGCCAGGTCAATCAATGGCCAACGCCGTCGTAGCCAAAGGCCGAACTTTCACGCTCGCGGTTCGATAATTATCATCCAAGCTGAACACAAAATAAATTACAAAACACTGAGAAACAAAAGAATGTCTGCAAGAAACTGTTACATGCACGTGGTAAACGCGACGAAGTAAAAAATGGCACGTGGTGCGTGCTGGAACGGCACGTGACACACCAGCAGTGAGGTGCACGTCTACCACGTCACGTGACGCCACACACGAGACGTGCAAAATCGTCACGTGACGCGACGCATGAGAGTGGGGGGTGGGGGGGGGGGGGAATATTACTCCGCGTCCACTTCAAACCGGAGGACAAAAATTCTGCCTTCCATGACCCAAACCCACCTCCTGTGCTCCAGGCTCGAGCGACACACCACACCGTCCCGCGTCCAGGACACGTGGCCACGCAGCAGGGCAAGTTCCCCCGTCCTGGACTCACGACACATCAATCGAACCAACACAGTTTTTTTTTTCTTTTTTATGGTTTCAGGAAACAGCCAAGTCCACAGTTGCAAGACTGGAACACTGCGAGCTCGTCTGGAATTACGGTCAATACGTGATGGCAAAATCATGCTGTGTTATCACCTCATGATACAGCACAACCCCCACTTGTGACCAGCCTGTAACACAGCCAAACCCGTCCTGTGTTACCGGCTCACGACTGCATCGAACCCGACACTGGTCTCGAGCTATGCTGTGGGCTTGCATAACGCCATCCTCCTGTGTCGCCAGTGTCAACTGGGGAAACCCTTCACTGTAGCCAGGAGGGGCACCGAAGCAGCGCCTTTTGGCCCTCAACCAACACCACGACGAGAAGAAGACCCTCTAGCATGATGACGGGAGGGTCGGGTCAAAGGCCAGGCCCATCGCATCCACGGGTCGCGCCTGATAAGAGTTCATGAGGTCAACACACACGCCACGTGTAACCCTGACAAAAATACTTAAGATTTCGGGACAGACGAAGGGGAATTTGCTCTGTCATTACCTGAACCGGCAACAGTTTACGGATACAAACTATATACCCACAGAGTATACACAGAGTATACCGGCCCTTGTTATACACACACACACACAACACTCCACTCCACGTTCCGCTGAAGTGGCGTATCATGGACATGTCTCCAACAATACACTCCCGCCCACACCCCACACAAAAACATTACCTGTCATCGCTTCTCCCTACAGTGAAGAGGCGAACCATGCTGCGCAGTGTATGGACACATGCAAGACACCTGCTGTCGCCTTGCAATTGCAGAGTCAATGGCTGTAATGACGACACTCGCCGTGCTGTGTGTGTTCCAGGATTGCTCTCTGGTGCCTGAGAACTTCTCCTACAATAATAATAATAATGATTTGCCGGGACACAGAAATAACTCGAGAAGAAAGCTGAAATTAGAGAGAGGAAATACATACGTACCATAAAGGCAGTTAGACGGTCTTTCTACAGACACTACGGTGGTGGTTTACAGATTACTGATGATGCTCACAGCAGATGGGATGGGGCTGTTCTTGCGGCGGTCATTGTTCGTTGGATATTATTAGACGGCTGTCAGTCCAAGTGTCTCGAGTCTAAGGAGAATGTACAGACGATAGTTGGAGGATTCGATTACGGTGATGACGCGTTCCCTTCCAGCTTGGTTTTGTCGTCCAGAGTGACAATGAGAAGCCTGGTGGAATGACAATCTGGGCAGGAATGTTTGGTGGCCTGAACAACCTGGAAGGGGTTGGGGCCTAGTGAGACGGTACGGGATGGGTCATGTCTGGGAACGAGGTAGATGTGCAGGAGACCACGGTCTTGGCCAGCAGTGCTGTTCTCCCTGGTGGCAATAATCAGAACCATCTCGCCAGCCCAACACAACTCTCCATCATGGAGGCACAACTCCCACCCAGCACAAAACAAGTTATAACTTAGAAAAGAAAATAAAGAAAAACTCTGAGAATATATGTATTCTTTCAAAGTCCACGAAGACAAATCGAGAAAGAGGCACAACTATTAGATTACCAGACCAGAAACACAAACCAGGAGTGTTACCAGACCCGAAGCATAAGCCAGAAGTATTACCAGACGTGAAACACACAAGCCAGGAGCACTGCGAGACCTGAAACAAATCACGAATGTTACCAGATCTGAAACACATGTTAGGAGTGTTGCCAGACAAGAAAAGCCAGCCAGGAGTGTCAGCAGAGCGGGGTGCCACACGAAGGGGGATAAACAAGAGTGCCAGGGGCAGGAAATGTCTTGCTGACAAGTGTTTCCTGGAAGTGGCGTCGATACTGGTACACAACACAACACAACACCCAAGCCGCCACTACACACATACACACACACACACACAATTTAACAGGATAACTGGGCCACCACACCTTAAAGAATGGCAATACTCACACTTGAAACAACACAACACCACCAAGACAAACTCAGCAGGCGAGTGTTTCAAACGAAAACACAACCACTTCATCATAAAGTTTACTGTGGCACTCCATTCTTGAGACACACACAGACACACATACACACACACACACACCGTAAAAGATAATTAGAAAGCAAATGGATGATTTCCTGCAGAGAAGAAACTACCCCAAGTGAGATACAAACACAGTCTCAGTTTCGAAATTAGGTCATGCGTAACGATCCTCATTCATTTCCATAAGAGATGGAACTCTGTTTCAAGAAAAAAAAAATAGAACACAGACTGGACTGTCTTTACCTAGACTGCCAGAAAGCATTTGACGCTGTGCCACACAGGAGGTTGGTAAAGAAGCTGGATCTTCCAGAAAACATATGATGGAGACTCCATCGATGGGCAGGAGATCATCCCCGTGGAAGCCTTTTCGAAATGGGTTTAAGAACACCAGTGGCGTGCCACAGGGCTCCGTCTAGGGACCATCGCTGCTCTTGATCTACGTGAATGACTCGCTAGAAGAATTGGTGGACTCCTATTCGATTATATTTGCGGATGACGATGTCATGGTCTTTAGGGAAGGAAAAAAAAAAGTTAAATGGACTGAAACGCCTTTTAATGGAACCTCGATAAACTCGGGAGTTGATCCGATTACAGAGCTGAGAGTCAACCCGAGTAAATGTAACGTGATGAGGACGGGACGACACAGTGAAAGAGGCCCTCGGTGTGAGCACCATCTGGCAGGAAATGAGCGGCAGCAATGTCTTTGTGAGAGGGACTTGACAAGAGTTGACGCCGTCCCGAACCTGTTGCCAGAGTCACACATTCGAGAAACAGTGAAGGAGGCAAACCGTCTGCTGGCAAATGTTAAGAGTACCATTCTAATGTATGTTTCAGGGCAGAGTGAGGAAGCTGTTCGTATCCTACATTAGAATACTTTTCTCAAGCTTGGCCACCGAACTTACGAAGTGCTGTTGAAGGTCCAGAGGAGGGCAACGAAGATCGCACCGGAATCAAGAGAGTTGAGTCACGGGGGAAAGACTAAAGGCCTTACATCTGCCCACCATGGAAGAAAGAAGAGCGAGGGGTGACCTGATCAAATTTTTCTTTTCTTAAGCTTTTAAACCGGCTCAATGACACAGACAGTGAACAGTTCCTCGAAAGATGCAAGAGCGAAAAGACCACAAACAGCACTTTGGACTCAAGCACGGAACTCTTCAGGATGTATGTACTGAGGAACTTTACAGCACAAGAGTAGTGGATGAACCTTGCGACATACTACATGCGACACCCCCTGTGACACACTACACCCTGACACAGCACGTGACACACACTGAACACACATCAACATCCAAAACTCCCCTCCATCACACACACCACCCCGATTCTGAAGACATTCCCCTCCCCCGTGTTGCCGGCTTGCCAACAGTACCATTGATCTATTGGGTTTCTATTTATGAACTGTACGGGAGCAGCGTGTGACACCGAGCAAACACTGCTGACTTATGGATTACCTAGCGCCGCAAAGGGAGGGGCCCCCTCCACACCCATCCCCCCCCTGGTCGGTCGGTGACGTCAAGCACAACATGTCACCGTCGCGCTGTCCCCTGCAACCCCAAACTGCCAAGACTGCCCTGTGTGTGTGTGTGTGTGTGTGTGTGTGTGTGTGTGTGTGTGTGTGTGTGTGTGTGTGCCGCGAGCCCGCTGCTTCCGGCACGTGGGAATGTACGCAGCAGCGGAACCAGGGTACCCCAGGGTTACATAAGAAAAAAATAAGAAAATGCAATGGCATACATCCGCAACAAATACAAACACAAAAGGGAACACTTTTAAATATGTGCACACACACACACACACACACCATTAGTGAGGCATCACACGTTGCGCTGTGGGTGTCGGAAGTTGCCCACCCGCCCACACTAGTCCTCCTCCCTCCCCATAGGGTAAGACCGGCCTGTTGTTGTTGGACGACGCGTTTACGAGGCACGAGAGAGAGACTCTCAATACGCAACCGTCTGTTGCCGAGATCGACGGAAAACCGTTCGCGATTATGCCAACAGTAATAATGCGTTTGTTATGCGTTACGTTGATACCAACGAGGGTTCTGGGAGGGGCTTCCGGAGGAATATCCCGGGCTCGTTCGTCGAACTGAAGGGTCTGGCAACGGAAATTCCTCCCTTGATAACGTGCTGTTCAGCCGTAATAATCATAATCGATCAGTCTCCCTCATCGGGTGGCATTAAGGTGGCGGTGGGTGTTGTTGGTAAACATGACGCGCTGTCTTTGAGGTACGGCCGGGCATCTCACCCGAAGGATGACGGACTCTGCGCCTGAACGATTTAGGCGATGCGCACGTTGGCCAGCTCTCCAGCGAGTCTACTCTTGCGTTTTCCAAACATGCAAACAACCAATGACGAATAGGCTCGTGCCCATACATGCAAGAATTTCACATGACAATCTAGTCAATTCTTTGAATATCTTACTTGAATGCGGACAGTAACTGCCGAGTCAAACTAAGATAAAGACGTTGAGTTATTTCATCTCTTTTGAGTCTATACTCAACAGTGTCGAGGAAATCCGTGTTTACCTGCTGTTTCAGAGCAATTGGATTGATAACATTCTGCAACACGTCTCACGTATAAAAGATAGCACTCAACATTACATGGAATAATAGTAGTAAACAAAACGGCAGGTCCTGACATAGTCTTTTCAGAAAACGAATCAAAGAAGTTACAAAAAGAGGGCATAGCCTTTGACTCTCATTTTGCATTAGTCACTTCTTCCAGGAAAAGTTCGCAAGGAAGTTTGCCCTTGCAAGACACATATTTAAAAGTACATGTGACTAAATTCCTGCCCAGTGGCTTGCCGTCCACTGATGGCAAACCAATGGAAACCGTCATATCAAGCGATACTGAAAATCACATAAAATATTACCGGTTTGATTCGTAACACTGTTTACGACACGATCATTCACGTCTGACACATCTGACTGATTTTGGATAATATAACCAACACGTATAATGCGAGTAAAGCGGAAGATATTGGCCATTCAGTTTTTCTGCCATTAGTCGATAAATGCCACTGGCTAAACTTGTCAAAAAAGGTGAAGATGGTGGTGTACTTCGGTGGTCAGATAACTGGACGACTGGCCTTTAACAACCGGTAGTGATTAACGATCATGCCTCAGAGTGGTTGGACGTAACAAATGGAGTCCCGCAGGTCGAGCATACACACGCACACACAAACACACACACACACAGCGTTCCTGTGTCGGGGACGTGACCTGTGCAGCACCTCAGGAGGCGGGGAGGGGAGCAGAACGCCAAGGTATAGAGCTAGTTGCACACTTACGGTCTGAAGGAGCGGCTGGCTGCCAAGCGCTGGCTCTCACACTTCCCACCGTCTACTGCCACTGCGTGGTGGCGTCTCACTTCCACACACTCACACACACAGGAAACCCTCGTATCATGGACGACACGAACCACAAATAATGTCACCTCTGCCCCTCCCCACAAAACCTCTCGCCCTGCTATCTTCCCGCAACCCTCACGGCCATTCCCTGTCCCATGGTTCGCCCCGTTTCAGTGTTCACCCCGCGTCAAGGTTCAACCACTGCCTGGGTTCACCCCATGTGAAGGTCCAACCAGAGTCAAGGTTCATCCCGTGTCGAAGTTCACCTCATTTCAAAGTTGACTCCGTCGAGGGGGTCATCCTTGCACCTCATACATTTAATCTTCCACCAGTCCCCATGTGGTTCACAACCACAGACAAAATGATGGAACGCAGTAAAAATCCTGCGTTATAACTCTGACTACCGGTTTATTTTTCGACTCGACGATATGTCTTATGTGGCTGAGGACGGGTCGGGACGGATACGCCGGTGCATCAGTTCCAGTAATTGTGACACGTGCCCTGGTTCTCCCTCATCGCTGTGACAAGACGCAGGCCCTGCAACGAGCACGGTCAGCCTGATAAGGACAAAAGAAAACAAATCATTTCCGGCGTCGACCTTCAGCTCAGAGAGAGCCGAGAGCTCCTCTAGGATCACACGAAAGCCCAAGATCAGAGGGTTGCTCTCGGATCACAGAGTGACCGAGATGAGATTCGTTAATGCGTCACCGCAGAGCCTTACGGATGGCCAATTACTTGGGCGTGTTGTGTTGGCCCATCCAAAAGGCAGGCTGGTGGCATGGAAAGATCCACTTTCCCTGTCATGTGTGCCACATACACAGAGCTGACCCTTCCGTTACCGTGTGAAGCACCAGTCAACAAATGCTAGTTTACAACTGTGGGGAAATGTCATCCGACATGGCCTCAATGGCTTCCAATGTCATATTCTTAATCTGCTGTGAAAGTGACCTAATCCTTTGTGGACACTTGATCGTGGTGCATGTCGGAGGTCTTCCAGGGTTCAAATCTTAATGAGGGAAGGTTTTACTGTGATGGCAGAGACATAAATCAACAGGTTAAGGTACAGGGTGTTGAAGGTATTCTGTAATATCACTTATCGCTTTCCAAAATGTCTCAGGCGGAGAAGGGAGAGATATGGGTAGGTCTGGCTCGGACTGGCTATCAAGGCGTGGGTCGTTTAAGGAGTTAGTCAGCGTCGGCAGCAGGAGGACAAAATACAGACATCGTGATTTCTGACAGAGAACACGGACATCCTCGCCGCCCCACCATACTCACTGCTGCCTCTGAGAGCAGGCAGAACCCCCTCTGGTCCTTCATCAGGCGACCCACACAGCTAACAAGTTCCCCAGGTTCTCGTGGTAAGGGGTTCTTGTTTCTGACGACGGCCCCGGCATCCCTAAGGCGTCGCGCGGTACTGCTAACAAGATCCTCAGAATCCTCTCGAGATACTCCAGACACACCTGTGGCATCCTTGCAGCCTCACGAGCGGCGGCAGCTACTGCCCCTCCCGCTCCACGACCTCGGGACAGTACTACTGCTACTGTCCTCCCACTGATGCCCTCCTCATGGAGCACCAGGTCTCCTGTCACCAGTCCTTCCTATCCACCCCCATGTAGGATATCAGAAGGATCCCCCACATACCTCGAACTGCACCTGAACTGCTGGCAGAATACCCACCAGCTGCTTCTGCTAACAGGACACTATACCCATCTTCCACTGCTAACGGGAACCTCTCCCCAGCTCCCACTGATAGTGGGGCCCCTCTCCCCACCTGACACTGCAAGCTAAATTCCTAAAGGAATACGTATACTAGTCGATTAACATACAATGACTCCTAATGATTAATTACCAGAGTTCAATGAATCATTATGTATCCTCGCGCATCACACACTAAGTCACGAAGCTCCATTAAGCGTTGTCACCGCATAATTTCACCCTAAGCGTGTGCCGGTGTGCCACCCACCTCACCTGTATCACTAACATACCTTAAGGCACCGAGCCGCAGTACTACCAGTTAGCACGCCAACCCCAGGCTAACACACACACACACACACACACACACACACACAAAGGAGTGAATCATAAGTCTGGCACTTTCAGCCTGGCACTCACTCAGAGCCTCTGGTATGCCGTAAACCATATTCAAAACATTTAACACGTTTTCTTAAGCTTTTTCTTTCTTTTTTCTTTATGCTGGGATAGGGCGGGCCGGGCACGAGTCACGGACAGACAGGTCGGGGTGGCCTGCTCCACATAACGACTGGCTTGATGGATGTCGTTCTCTGGAAGATGGGTGGGTGGGTCGGGGTAGGGGAGGGGGTCCTCGTCAGAGTGTCCTCGTGTCGTCAGGTCGACCCAAAACAACGACGTGTCGGTGTCCAGGGCTGTGCGACGGACCATATCAAAGGTCAGACGAGATAAAGCAAGGTCGAGCACTGAGGAAACATGGCGTGAACGCCCCCACCCCCGCCCGGGGGGGGGGGACCAGCAGCCCTTCTCCTCTGTATGGAGCCAGCGGACAGCCTCTGGCTGACACCCTCACCCACAGAACTGATCAATATACATAAGAGAAAACGTTACATTCCCCCATGCAAGGCAGAGCGTCTGGGCAGCCCTGGTCCAGGCCTGAGACCCTTGTGGCTCGTTGTTGTTGTGGTGACAACACTGAATTTCTTAAACTTAGTCCACACCAGGGGAGTGTTATGGGCAGTGTTGTGACCTGGGCCACACCAGGGGAGTGTTTGTGGTCAGTATAGTGAGCTGGGTCACACCTGTAGAGAGACGTTTGAATTGTTATGACCTGGGCCACACTAGGTCGTTGGGTAGTGATGTGGCACACGTGGGGTCTACAGTAGCAACACATGCTTTAGTGTTCACGTCAGGACACGTACACCACAGCAACACATGCAGCGGGGAGGACCCCAGGGGACACATGAACCACAGCAAGCGTCCGGCACGCGGAAAGGAAAGCTACATGGCGTTGACAGAGTCACACATGTTTATGCGGATAATTCCTTCTATTGTTTACAGAATCACAATTCCCATAACAATTTCTTAAGAAGCGATGAAAATGTGCGCCACGGACGCCCTACACACATCCTGACACAACCCAGGGGTATTCTTGGACTCGTTATGTGGAGAATGTTCTCATATGTTACCTGCAGCGAGTCGGATGCTGTCTCTCCCGTGTACATTACCCAACGGTTCGGGTCGTCGACAGAACCCATTATCTCTGGGGCTTCTCCCACAGGAAGAAATACACAGACTGGTTTATATCTTAAAGATAATATAAGAGATACCAAAACGTACACTTACATACCAGTCACTTACCTGTGTGATTTTGAGAGACCACCCGGTACATCTGCCTCGTAAGCATACCAACCACACTTACACAGTAATGACTAATAACAAACCATAGGGTCTATCCCCGTCACAGTCGTAATAAATGTAGTTTTCTGTGTCTCCCACACACACACTCTACACCCCTGGACGCCTTACCGTGCATCACCCCGCCTCGCCTCGCCTCCCCCACAGGTGTGAACTTCAACACGACACTCACCTGCAGGAGAAAGTAAAGGATTAATAACATCAATTCACATTCACGTCAACACAAATTCTATGGCAAAAATAACCATTATTCAAATTTTTCCTGCACTTCACTTTTAAGTTACGACAGGAATACAGAAAGTAGTTACAGAATAATGGGTTGGACGAGGGAGGATGTGCGTAGTTTGGAAACGGAAGACAGAGTTAAACAGTACACAGGTGTATGGTGCGTGGTGTTATCTCCCCATCATGTGGCGATGTCCTACCAGGTGGGTGTACCTGACCAGGTCGCGGTACCTGGCGACACCTTAACAAAATGTGTTTTATTTTTTTATCCCACCATCGAGTACTATGGACTAGACGTACGTACTATGGGTGTGGCAACTACTTCAAGAAGTGGTGTAATGTTTGCTGACGAGTCCGTTCTAAGAGACACCGTTCTCGTGTCAGTGGCTAACTCAGAAAAAGGAACCTATCTCGTAAGAGTGTCCCATTTCTTAAAACTACTCAACACTCACCGCTTGTCTTTCATAACAAACAGCCTGAAGATAAGACGAAAGGTTGCATAGTAATTATATGGTAATCATGAGGAGGGCATCAGAGTATGGTAATGCAAGATCACACGGGACTAACGCCCAAAAGGTCACTTGGAGACAAACTGAACTTGGATATGATGGCCAAGTCGTGGGTCGTACCGACTTGCTCAGGGGGGTCGTACCATCATACTCGACGACTTAACGTCCTGAATTCTGTCTTTTGAGAACGTATGGGTATATATTTATATATACATGGGCAGGTCGGAAAAGCCAAGGGTGTGTCTTGCTCACACAACTCACTAGTGTGAACAACATTCACTCAACATTCACCTTTAATTCAATGATCATCAGACCATCATTAAGCAGCATGACAAACGTCTGGACAAGTAGTCTAAATGCAACCCGTTCATCACTCGCGACACACACACACACACACGCACACATACACAAGCACACGCTCATTAAAAACAATGAACTGCATTAGCAGGGTCTCATTAACAATGCACCTCCTGCACGGTTGTGGTATCGACTTTTACGTCCGCGCACAGTGAGGCAGGTCCTCTGAGGCCCTTGCATTGCAGTAAGAACCACGGCAGAGCAGAGTCAAGCAGACGTAGTTAGTCCTGCAAACTTGTGGTCCGATCCTCGTAACCTCGTTTTCTATGAGGACAATAGCAGATGATGGCGGGACTGGCGCATAAATCTCCGTTTTCTACCACAGCCATAGCAATCCTTGCATCAGGAACTCTGCTATTCTGAAAACAGTTTCTTAATACCTCTTTGTCCGTACTGGGACGGAGATTTATACTCGTACTGCCCAGCCTCTCTTGCAAGTTTTACTGTCATCACTATTTTCTTATTTTTTCAACTCTAATGCTAGTGGCGTTTACCTGGAGTTCGCTTCTTCCGAGAGCCCTTAAGTCTGTTCTAGCCCCTCTAAACACTGCAATTCCCTCCCTCCGTACACTTCCTCACCTCCCTCCGTAATGAGACTCAATATCGTTTCCATCAGGTACCACGGACCTCTAATGTGATTCCTTCAAAGGCGTCTCGAACATAAAGCAGATATTTCCGTCTAGAAAGGATAAGCAATTCATATGACTGACTATAAATGAAATAACAGAACACTTCTGACATAGCTGATGTGACAGAGGAGCTACTTTAAGCCAGGACATTTGCATGCATGACATTAAAGAAAAAGAGATCTGAATTCAACGGGGCATGACAGGCTAGTCCTTTGACGAAGTAAATGGCTGTGAGGATCAATGTCTTCCACATGTCGAGACAAAAACATTACGAGTTGATTAAGTTAGGTTCGCCCGGTAACCGGCCCCTCCTCACGCGCCGCATCCCTCACAACCCTCGTCTCCTGCCAACCCACTGCTCTCGGGGTTGGACGGGTCAACCCCAGGGCAAGACTGCTGGGGGTCAACCCTATGGACATGATGAACCTCAGCGGTGTGGGGTCATCCCCAGCGGCGTCATCCAACAAGGTTCACCTGCCACCATCATCGTGGTACAACGCGGCGTCACAAGACTCGACCCCCGACACCAGCGAGATCCTCGCTACCCCTCCAGCAACACACAAGTCCTGCTTCTATTATTAAACACACACACACACATACACACACAATATGTGTCCCTCTGTCATTCTGTAACACCATCTACTTTATGACACTTGACACACTGAACAGCTGGAGCAATAACGCATTTCCGAGGCTGTCACGGCGCCCTGCAGTAAATCCATGTCAGTCTGTTTATACTACAGCATATTTAATCAACAAGGAAGCAGGGGTGGGGGGAGGGGCCCCTCGGTAGGATGTTTTACTTTACATGTACGATGGTTTCGGAGGTCTATAACCACGCCGGGTACTACTGCCCTTTCGTTCAAATAGTTTGTTTGGAGCTGCGGGCCAGCGCGTCCATAAATCAACCACCATGGCGTCTACTTTTGTAACTTCAACACACACACACACACACACACACACACTGGCCCTGGCCAACCCTAGCTGACCTGGTTCACCCAAGGGGGGCACCAGGTCAGGACACGATAGGAAACTTGAAGTTATCGTGGGAAAACGGCCCAAGGGCGTCCGTCCAGTTGTGGCTGCCGTGTGGTGGTGACCAGTGACGTATTGGGCACGTCGTCCGCGTACCCACAGACGACTTCCGGGTCCCACAAGCGTCAGTTGAGACAACACTCTGCGTCTATGGTAAACGAGTATTTCAATTTTCACTTCTGGTCCACCTTGGCACAGGCGCTCCACGAATCCATCACGTTTAGAGGAAGTTTGATACCCTTAGCAACGGCAGTGTGGGTGGGTCGCGTCAGGTATCAACGCCGAGTCCTCATGACGAAGGAATGAGGTTAAGGGAGGGAGGGTCCGTATGAAAGAACACCGCAGACGTGTTGTGTTCGGCCGTGTCTCGAGAAGGCCGAGAGCAGCAACAGCTACCACAGGGGGTGGGGGTGGGGGGGAGCGTCAACACAAGATAAAAGACATTTATGGAAGTACAGTCCTTGAGCGTACCGACCCACGCCATAGGCCGTATACTCAAGACCAGCGGATGGCGTCAGGGACGGGGTGGGTCAGCAGGCCTGTGTTCCTACGCACCTACTCCCTTTGGGGGTCTCCATATCTAAACGTCCAGGTCTCACTGACCCACATTTGGGGGTGATCACTTCGTCGCCCACTGCGTCGTATCACCAGCAGGTGTCGTCTGTCAGGTGGGTGCTAGGGTGGTGTGGGTGGGAGGAGGATGAGCACCACCTGGGGTGCCGCATACTGGTGAGGGGCCCTCCCCACACACACCCTGGATAGCATGCTGCCCTCCGATAACGCTATCAGGACCATGACACATTATACTATCTGCCTTATCTATTTCTGCGTGTGATTCCATTACTAGTACTACTCGGTCAACGCCTTAAACAACATCACTGCTTCCTCCCCATCCGTTTATCTAACTGTCAATAAACAGACGTGTCTGCGTGCACAGGGTCTGTCTATCAGCACCGACCATAGACGGCATACAGGGCAGGATGTCACGACAGGGTGTTCTACAGGTCTGGCTGGGGGGGGGGTGTCAAGGGGTTGACACGCCACAATAAACACTTTAATTCGCAACCTACTTTAGAAACCCCGCCTGTTGAGCCGTCACAACAATACCCCCGGGCCTCGCGCCACACGAGTTACGGGCTTGTGACAACACGGAACCCTCGTGTGGCCTTAGGGCACGTCCCTGGGTCCTCTACATCAAGGGCATGCCAAGGGAAACCGGGGGAGTCTGTGCCAACACAGGAGGTCGGGTGTGTGTGTGTGTGTGTGTGTGTGTGTGTGTGTGTGTGTGTGTGTGTGTGTGTGCGTGCGCGCGCGTGGCACAAGGACTTGTGTCAGGGGTCAGCAGAGAAACGCGTTGCCTTAAACTGTTTAGTGACCATTAATTTCATACCGGAACTTTCTCCAAGTTAGGGAACCAGTTTAACTTCCACGCTAATCCTTTACATGTGGGGGGAATAACTCGAAATCCACACGAGTTTATGGGTCATATGACCATGAATCATTCAAATGCTGTAAATCAACTGCATAGAATTTCGGGAGCATCAGCTTTATTCCCTTTGGTTTGTGACTGAGATTCGGGTATATGAGGTTACACTGCGGCTGCAGACGACGGAGAGAGAGAGCGAGCGACCCCCAAGGTGTCCGTCAAGCTTCGCTGGCGACGCCAAAGACGAACTGTGCCAGGCTCAAAGCTCATCCTAAACAGGTCAACACAGGGACGAACGAGCCAGGTTGACTCACACAACGACCGCCCCGACAACTAGCTGGTGACCATATATATGCACCTGGGTGACTCATCTCCGCCCACCACCAAAACAAGCAGTTGGCAGCTGGAGCGAAGTAAATATTAATGAAAAGGACAACTCGAGGATCAACTCATTGTACGTTAATCGTTGAGTGGTCAAGACCTAGTAACTGAAGGTACGTGGATCACAACTGTGTTGTTATCCACCGATACTGTGAGCGTTTACGGCGGGAGTTGCACAACCCACACACTGTCCTCCTCAAGAAATCTCCTCGAAACATCCGACCCACTGTCTTAGTAGTGGTTAATGAAGTGACCTCATCCACTCTCCTCCCGGCCAAGGCACCGACACCGTCTGTGTCTGGGTCGTATCTTCGTGCGCAGCTGCACGTCAACTCGCTCAAGCAACACAGTCGGCCGACCTCGGGCCCAGCAGGCAGGCAGGTAGTACCTCTCCGCGCTGCCAAAATTTTCTCAATCATTAATGCTGTGGTGGTGATGGTGGCGGTAACCCAGGTAGACGGTGCGCCCACCCTCTGTGTGTGTGAGGGGGAGGGGGGGGGGTGCGCAAGGCGTGGCGGTGCTGGGCGGGGCGGGGTTGTGCCTCACCAGGATGAGGCAACGTAATGACCCCCCCCCCCAAAGCAGTAAGCATGGCAACACAGACGATGGCCCGGGGAACCACCGCACCTGCTACCAGGACAACCAGGGGGGGGGGCAGCCTGGCCAAGGGCGAGTAGGGCAGCCTGGGGGAAGGGGACGGGACAAACTGGGACGAGACGGGGCAGCCTGGAAATGGAAAAGGTAGCCTGAGACGGGGTATAGGGTTAGGCAATTAAGGGATATACATAAGGTAAGTTAGGACAGGCCGGACCAGCCAGACGGAGACGTGGCGAAGCGCGGCCCTGATGCGGAAGCACGAAGGGAGGAGAGACTGGATGGGTTGTCCCTCAATACTGGGAGGGGAGGGGAGGGGTAGGAAGGAGATCGTTCTGCTGGGGGGTACGCGAGGGATGGGGTACTACCTGGGAGGTGTGGGGTACATGGGAAAGACGGACAACAGATGGCCCGTCGGCCCTGTTATATCATACGTAATCCTATTTCCAATCTAAGTGGATGAGGTGAGGTTAGAACAACTAGAGGTCTCTCTTCCCATCCAAAACTCTGGCAAACAACAACCGGCAGTAGAAGAGAACGGAAGGGATCAACCTTGCGTTCGCGAAGTATTCCTGCGTGGAATTTAAGAGGACAGAACGAAAAGGAAAATCCTAGACCAAAATCTTCCTACACCACACAGTGGTTGGAGGAACGCAAGGGGATAGACGGAGGCTTGAGAGGAGGGGGAGGTCCGTGGGTAGGGATGTAATAAGAGACGGGGGCATCGCGAGCACTGCCAATACTGATCACAAATGTACATATATGACCCGGGGAACAATACAGCCATGGCAATCTGCCACGCATATAAGCTTTGTCAGCGTTGCTGCTGCTGCTGCTGCAGGCAGGCGGGTGACGGCTGCTACAGTACAGAGGGTAACCAATATGTTCTCAAGAGCTCCTATCCCTACAAGGGCCCCTTCCCCAGATAATGTGGCCCCAAAAACACACGTCACAACCAAAGGCGGACACAGAAGGTCCACGACTCTACAACTACAGTACACGCGTCAACACCTGAACATAATCAAATATATTAAATACTGACACCACACGTGAGGACGTTTAAAGCAGGTCTTGGGGGTGCACATCCATGACCCATATATCCCCCCCGGAGAGAGACAAACAAAAAGCAAGCAGAGGGTAGATTCTCTGTGAAAGTGAAGGCAATGGCGGGCGTACCGTGACTGGGACAGTGAAGGGTGCACGGTGAATTGGGAAGGGGTGTGTGTGGGAGGGGTGTTGTACACTCTGACCTCTTCCTGTATACGTGGCCAGCATAACAACCTCCCCCCCACCCCACCCCACCCCACCCCCTGACCTTGCATCACAGCAGTAGCCCCGCACCACAGACTCTACCTCCTCCTGGCCATTCCACATAAGGCTAAGGTGGACCATCACACACTGACTCGAACAGTGCCTCCCACACTGCTAGAGTTGGGTCTCCTCTGGAGAGAAAGATGACAGAATCTTGTATAATTTCTAATGCTTATGATCAACTTTACTTTCAACGTAATTCAGGAATATCAGATTTGGTAAGTAAGAACTGCTTACATTATAAGGTTAACAGAGTAGCGCCAGGTGACGCACTGAATGCTCTGCCGCAACGCACCCCGCCTGCAGTAGACCTTGTGGGGTTTGCCGTAAGGTACAAGACGCCCAAAAGTCGGCCCGAAACCCTACGCTAAGGCCCGCACACGCCCCTACCCACACCCACACCCGACCCTGGGCCTCTGTGTTACTTTCTAAAAATATGACGTAAGGTCGTCTTCAACGTGATCCACACATCGTTAAATAACCCCATGTGGGGCTTGATGTCTTTCCTTCCTTCTCGATCTTGCAGTGTGACCTGGTTCTACTGTGACCTATATTGGCGGTCCGGTCGTTTGACGACTTGACTTCCACGCAGTGAGCTGCGGGTTCGGATACTCCTGCTCATGCCTCAGTCTATGGGCTCCGGGTACCGCACATGCACCCAGGCTGCAGCACGGCACGACCAGTCGACGCCCGCCCGACGGACAGTGCAGTTGCCTGGGGGCAGAGGGAAAACACGAGGCCGCCATCCCCAGCAGCACAGGGTGCCCAAGCCAGTTGCTAGTGGGCGAGGGCTGGTTACCCGCGGGACACACACACATGTGGCCTCCTGACCCACATACTCAACCATACACTCGCACTTCACGCAGGAAATGACACCAACCACGCCACAGACACACATGCACGCACACAGGGTGAACAAAGCACACACGCGCACACACACACACAAACACACACCGGGTGCACAGAGCATACACACAGGATGCGCACAGCACAAACAGGATGCACATAGTAAACACACTGGATGCACAAGGCACATCCTTATGATCCCCGCAACACCGCAGGATCTCTTGGAGAAGCAAGTCGATGCGAACGAACACACGATACAGACACGGAGGAACAACACAACCAAAACTGAACGATTCGTATGAACAGCTTCCAACGCTGGAGTCAACTGCCACAGCAAACACTACCTGGTGACACGATGATCCAGGTATCACCAGACAAACTTGGCATCACACGGTGACTGTTCCTGTATACCTGGGAACTGCTTGCTTGCTCACCCACCTGGTAAAGCCCCGTTCTCTGCGCCACCCTTACTAGAAATTCACAACCAGAGAAAGAATTACACAAACTTAAAATAGAATTTTTTTTTTCAATTTGCTCTGCTAAATGCCGCATGAAGACGAGGATCATTTTTCCAGGGGTATTTCGGCCTATAAAGACCTCCATCCCAGTGGGGCCAAACACACCCACACACTAGACCTTCCGACCACTCTAGTTTCCACACCAGCCTTGAAAAAGGCAGGCAATGCGTTTTCAAACACACGTTAAGGTTTTACATTGTCACTGAAAAAGTCCGGAGAGTACGAGTGTTTTGGTGAATGACACACCTCTCCTACTCCTCTCTCTCTCTCTTTCTCTCTTTGTTTACATTCGCGGAATTCAGCCTACCTCCGTTCCTGAAGCGACCCAAACTGGTCGAGTTTTCCATTTTATTTCTATAAACTGAAATCCCGGAGTCCGGGCCCCGGGGTAGGATGCAAGGGGGCACGTTATCGCCACAGAGCTCTTGAGGGCGGGAGGGCTGAGGCTGTGATGTGAGATGTCAGAAGAAAGATGCAGGGACTCCCGCACATGACTGGGTAACCAGCACACCCTTGGGTGGTTATCACCTCTCTGGGGAGTGAGTCATGCGGTGTTTAATATATACACGGTTTGTGTGGTTAGCTTCCTTCCATGAATCTCCGGCCAACTCCGTGCAGAATCACCGTGTGCAAATAAAGCGTGTGTGTGATTCGGGAGTGAATCACCTGACCATACTGATCGAAATTAACCTTACGGTTGAATATCTCCCGCACCGTGTAACGTGTGCGCTCCGTACCGCACTGGGAAGAGACGCGTGAAGGGAAATCATACACAACACACCTCAGGTGCAGCCAGTGGGGCTGCAACACTCACTGTTCACAATCTGACCCACCAACTCTGGCACAGTAATGAGTCTTTCTTTATTACATAGTTTTGAATAAATGGTTTCAATTTATATTCAAATATAGAAAAACAACAATTATAATACATACTAGCTCATATATATATTCCACCTCTTAACTCAATGAACATACTTGGTGTTGCTGTAACATCCAATCTTTCTTGGAAATCCCACATTATGGGAATAGC
>JAYMFT010386473.1:0-20066 GCA_038088735.1 Panulirus argus | reverse complement strand
GATCGAGTAAGTAATGTAAGGGTGAGAGAGATGTGTGGTAATAAAAAGAGTGTGGTTGAGAGAGCAGAAGAAGGTGACATATACATATATATATATATATATATATATATATATATATATATGTATGTATATATGCGTTTGTCTGTATGTATTGTGCATATATGTGCGTGCATGTATATATGTGTGTATATGAGTGGATGGGCTTTTCTTCATCTGTTTCCCGGCGCCACCCCGCCAACACAGGAAACAGCGATCAAGTATAATAATAAACATATATATATTTATCTATTTAATATACTTGACCGCTGCTTCCCACATCAGCGAGGCAGCACCAGAAAACAGATGAAGAAAGGCCACATCTGTTCACACTTAGTCTTTAGCTGTCATGTGTAATGCACTGAAACCACAGCTCCCAATCCACATCCAGGCCCCATGGTTTATATATATTACTGGACCCTTTCACTTCTAAATCTTTTCATAACTAAACACCAGTGGCAAGTGGAATGAAATGCTTACCTGTCTCAACATACATATCTCCCCACTCCTAACAAATATGACAACAAAAAATACATACAGAAAATAACCTTACACGAACAAAATAATCATCCACCCAACCCAGTCTTACACACCACCCCATTGTACATACACCCACCTGAAACTAAACTCGGCAATTACATACTAGATACTCTTTCTTGTCTGCACTCTGGACACCCTCCCCCATCTGTACAATATTATAAACAATGATTCAACACATCACAAGACTACTTATACCCCTCATGCAACTTCATAATGAAAAAACACACTGTCCTGGAATTATCTTACACAGACATACACACATCACACTCCTTGGCCTATGGTCCAGCCTGGTAAACGAAAGTCAAGATAAAGGGTACCTACTAACTGCAAGAACCCTTCAACAAAATTTCCATAGAGAGGGTTCCTAGGGCAAGCAAGTACCTTCACAGAAATTTTGCCAAACAGAAAGAGGCAGTGCATAGAGAGTTGTTGTAAAGAATGAAGCTGTCAATAGCATTATGGTTTTCATTAACTAATAATGTTTCTAATCCTGTGCCAAGTAAAGGGAACATGGTTTCACAACAATGTCAAGTTTCTTGTAAATTAAAGCACTAAAGATCTTTTATTATTTGTTTCATAATATACAATTCAATTAATGTTTAAAAGTAGAAAAAAAAAATAACATGGTTTAGAGGTCTTGCTTTTTAGGGAATATTATTATTATTATTATTATTATACTTGATTGCTGTTTCCCACATCAGCGAGGTAGTGCTAGGAAACAGACGAAGAAAGGCCCATCTGCTCTTATACGCACATATAAACATAAACACACTTATATGCATAATACATACATATACATATATACATACACATGCAAATACACATATACACATGTACATAATCATACTTGCTCGCCTCCATCCATTCCTGGCGCCACCCTGCCCCACAGGAAACAGCATCACCACCCCTTACGTCAGCAAGGTAGCGTCAGGAAACAGACGAAAAAAAGGCCACGTTTGCTCACACTCAGTCTCTAGCTGTCATGTGCAATGCACTGAAAGCACAGCTCCCTATCCACATCCAGGCCCCACAGACCTTTCCATGGTTTACTCCACACGTTTCACATGCCCTTTCACCCTCCTGCAAATTCAGGCCCCAATCACCCAAAATCTTTTTCACCCCATCCTTCCAACTCCAATTTGGTCTTCTGCTTCTCCATGTTCCCTCCACCTTTGACACATATATCTTCTTTGTCAACCTTTCCTCACTCATTCATTCCATGTGTCCAGACCATTTCAACATACCCTCTTCTTCTCTCTCAGCCACACTCTCTTTATTACCACATATCTCTCTTACCCTTACATTACTTACTCTGTCAAACCAAATCACACCACATATTGTCCTTAAACATTTCATTTCCAACACATCTACCCTCCTCCATACAACCCTATCTGTAGCCCATGCCTCGCAACCATATAATATTGGTGGAGCTACTATTCCTTCAAACATATATATATATATTATAGATATGCAGACATGTAGGTGGACATTGCCATTGTTTAAGGCAGGGGTTCCCAACCTTTTCGTTCCTCTGTACCCTTTGGGCATTCTGACAGGTTCCCATGTACCCCTAAAACTTAAGGGTCAAAAATTTATAAAATTATTTTGTTTTTATATTATTTCATTATGAAATCTGTAAGAGACTGATAAGGATTTTATGCTATTGATAACCAATAAATTGAACTTAGTGAATTTATAAGATATCTTAATCTGTCCTATATATATCTGTTATATACATATATATGGTTATATCTGATCCCTATGTACCCCTTGTGAAGTGCAAATGTACCCCTGGAGGTACATGTACCTCAGGTTGGGAACCCCCTGGTTGAGAGGCTAAGAAACTTAAAATATACAAAAACTATGAAAAAATGAAGAACAAGTAAAAACAACTGGAATATCACCTTTACTAATGGACAACTGGCACAAATCTCACCACAGGCAAGTAGTGGGAGGATGGACATGTTTACATTGTCTGCTTTCAAGATAAGGATAAACAAGTATGATAAAAGACCCATGGTGGCCAACATTTTATATGTACAATATGAACAGTGTAAAACATACTTAAACAACAATGAAACAATAAAACAGGATAAAAGCAACTTACCACGTGGCCTATCGCATGTGATGGTGGGGGGGGGGTGAAAGGATGTGCATACACAGTAAATTTGTGAACAGATAACCAGTGTTTCAAGGCCACTGTCACAATTACACTTTCAAGAAGTGTGTATTGCTCTACCCAACACAAGGATACCATCTGTTGTAACTGTGAAACAACTTTAACCGTATATCTGCAACATCTGGTGCCCCCCACCCCTTCCCACACAGCAGGTGGGGAAAACAGAAATGTAAAATTGTAAAGTTTGGCATATTAACATTTAGAAAATAATAGAATGGAACCTAATAACTGTGAAAGTGAAAACCAAGTAAAATCAAAGTTTGATACTTCCTTTATGCCTTAGAGATAATGGCAATTTTAGCTTAGGTGATGGAGGGGAAGTGGCAGTGTTATGCATTTGTTAACTTTCTGCTCTTTGACCCACAAATCAGCATGTCTAAAGCCCCATGATGGCCTGCATTACACATGTATACTATTAGAAATATAAGCCTTCTGTTAACCACTATGGAACAATAAAAAAAAAATAAAAACAAATTGTTATCATCTTACTATGCAGCTAGTGCCAAGAAGTAGCACCAGTAAATTTTTGGACATCCCATGCACTGTTCAGTGCCTTTCACTTTTATACACCCTCTGCAGATTTATATTACTCTTCTCAACATATTACATGTAATCTGTTGACGTACTTCATCTGATACAATTTTTTTGTCATGATTTGTGAATAGATTGGCAAACTAGTGAGAGATCATTTGAAATGTCTATGTGGCATGCATATTTTGACTGTGTTTGCTTTCTCTTATATGGTTGAATGTATTGTAGGCTTTGGCAACTTTTGCAGCTAGAAGATCATAACAAGTCGTTTTCTTTCATATGGGCAGATGTTATCATGCTCTTGGCTGCTTGCGGTTACCTTAGCCGCCTCACTGGCATGATTTTAAAAGCACCATTTTTAAAGCAACAAAAGCTTTGTCCTTCATGGAATCAGCTAACCTAGGAAAGCCATGTCCCTATACAGGAAGGGTTAAGGCAAACAGTCCTGAACAAACTGTAGACCTTGAGTTACAGAGCACGCATGCAATACAGTCAAAGTTTTTAGCAAATTATGAGTTAGGATTTTATTTTTCAAATGGAGTAATTTGTTGTGGCCTATGGCAGCTAGTGTTCGTAGCAACAACACTGGCATCTTCATACTGATGCCAGGTTTAGAATATTAAAAGTTGGGACCCACACAGAAACATGAAGTGGGTGAAAGCTGGATCCTGCTTGTAAATATGAAGTGGACAGAAGTTAGGTCCATCATGCAAAAGGCGAAGAGTATCATAAGCTGTATTGATTACTTACATAGTATGTTAATGGGAAGCATTGTAACTTCTGCTGTTATTGATTACCTCCAGCAATCATGGATCAGGAACTCATGTTTTAATTTTTTGTGATTTAAGTAAGGTTTTTGATGTGTCAAAAGTAAGTCCCATGAAAGTTTTGTTGATATTTTATAAGTTTCTGCTTTTCTTCCACTTGCTGATGATGTTCTGCACATCAATAACACATTCTAAAGCTATTAAGTCTATATTTTGTATTTGCTTTTAATGTAATTCAGTTGAATTGTTGATGCTACTGAATATTGATATGCATTCTGTAAGTTATGCTTCTTATCTTAATTTCAGTAATTTATTCAGTGTTAATGCTTTCTCCTTGAAGACATTTTGAATTTTAAGATAATTTTAGTACAGTACAGTATAGTTTGAATCACAGTTACTTTACCTAAGCTTGCTGTTGCAGAAAAGGGAGGCATCTTTTTTGATAGATAATTATTGTGGTATGGTATCCATCATGCTTAAGCAAGATTGTTGCTTCTTCTGTATGTCGGAATAAAGTCTTTTACACAAGACAGGTGAAGAGTTGGTGATGGCGTTTCTTGTTCCCAGGATGGCAGCGTGGATGTGGCACAAGTTTTCGACCTGGTTTTGGGATCCATTGGTGTGGCTGCCCCCGAACTACTCCTGGGAAGATCTGGTGCCTAATGAGAAGGTTCGCTACGCCAACTGGAGTGACCTGTGGACATACCCCATTATTATGGCATTTATAGCCATTGCCCTACGGTTCCTGGTGCTCAACAAAGTTTTGTATTGCCATATTGCCCAGGCTGTTGGCCTGAGGGACATAAAGCCTCGCCCAGTGGTGCCTAATGAGACTTTAGAGCAATTATTTTCTCGCTATAAGGCTAAGCTTCCTGATAGTGAGATCAGCCAGTGTGCTGGAAACCTTGGATGGTCAGAACGCAAAGTGGAGCGATGGATACGACAGAGAACAGCCATGACTCGTATTAATAAGTTCACCAAATTTATGGAGTGTGCTTGGCAGTGCACTCACTACACTTTCATCTTTGTGTATGGTCTCTATGTGATGTCTGGAAAACCTTGGCTTTGGGACATTCGACACTGTTGGTATGATTATCCCAATCACAGTGTTGATGATGATGTGTGGTGGTATTACATGATTTCCCTTTCATTCTATTGGTCCATGACATTTACACACTTTTTTGAGGTAAAGCGTAAAGACTTTTGGCAGATGTTTTTCCACCACTTAGTCACTATTGCTCTGATTACCTTTTCTTGGACATGTAATCTCACAAGAATTGGAACTTTGGTTCTTATTGTGCATGACTGTGCTGATATTCCACTTCAGCTTGCAAAAATGAGTATTTACTCTGGTCATAAGGCATTCTGTGATGCCGTATTTGCCATCTTCGCTATATTGTGGATTGTGACTCGCGTTGGAATTTATCCTATTTGGATCTTGTATAGCACAGCCATTGATGCTCCAACAATAGTGCCCATGTTCCCTGCATACTACATTTTTAATGGTTTGCTGTTTGTATTGTTGGTGTTGCATGTTTACTGGACATATCTCATTCTTCGTATCATTGCTAACACTATAACTAAAGGGAACGTGGAAGATGAGCGCTCATCATCAGATCCTTCAGAATTTTCCGTAGATGAGGATGAAAAAAAAGAAAGTTAGAAAGCTGAGAGAAAGTGTTACTATTAAAAAAAAAGCATAAGAAATTTGTAAACTGATGGTGAAATGTACTTTTAAAACATAGGGATATTGTTATAAGAGGGATGTACTGTATTATCAGTTCATTTTTAATATAAATTCTTCAACAAAATGTAACTCTGTGTATGTATGTGTGTTCATGTTTGTGCATGCTTGTGTGCATAGATGCATGAATTTTTGCATGTATGCATGTGATATGTGTTACTCGTTTGTCAGTTTAACCTAATGCATGTGTGTACTTGTGCATGCATGCAGTTACCTTATCCATGCACATGTACTCATGAATTCAGTAATTTTTCTACAGTGCAAAAGTTTATGTCTGTTTCTTGTCAAGATCATTCTGAATTTTTTTCAACAGAATAGCTCATTGTGATAAATATTTTGATGTGTAAAGTAATGATACTTGGAAGTTTAGAATACTCTCTCAAATGTTAAGTTGACATTAAATTTAGATCTGTGTAAATGTTCCTTGTATATTCCATATATACTCTTACAGCGTAAGCTGCTTCCAGTTTTAAAGTAATGTTAGAGGGAAGGATGAGTAATTTTTTACAAGTTTTGGATGTTAATATTTTAAAGGTAAGCTCTTCAGGGCATATTTTACTGTGTATTGTTATGAGCCAGTTAATAGCCTGAAAAATTGTTTTATTCCACTGTTTAGTAATTCATCTCTATTTAAGTTGTGACAGATCATTTACATTACAATATAAGCCCATATTTGGACATCTTGTATCTGGTGTTCTTGCAAAATTTCAAAGCAGGGGGTCCCCCGCAGAACAGCGGTTCACAGAGTGATGTTTCACAATAGCAGCATTTGAGAATTAGGATAGAATTTGTAGGATGGCACTAAGTTTTTGCAGTAGTGACAAATTTGAAGAAAGTTCTTACTTTATTTATTCTTTTCAACTTATAATGTGACATATATGTATATGTTTAGGTTTTTCACTTATAATTCCTTTTATAATGATATCAAAGCAAAACATTTTAGACACTGATGTCAGATTCCTATCATAATTTAGACATGGATGGTCAACTTTTAATAAAAGACACCAAGTTTTCATATTCGTAATGTTCCTTAAAAGTGAGATGTACCTGATTTGAAACATTAAAATAGGTAATATAATGGCCAGAAACATCAGCAGACATAAATGTCACATACTGAAATGGATAAACATATTTGGAAGGCTTGACAAGCCATTCACTCCACCCCTATTCTACTCCATCACCATCTAACCTCAGTCCCTCATCACCAGCATTCTCAGTGATAATCATTTAATTTTATCTGATTTACCAGGGAAAGGACAACAGTTACTGAATGAGAGATTATACATCATGATATAGTATGGTATATGGATAGTAAGCTGTTTTAAGTATAGTTGATACATGAAAGTTAGATTGGGGAAATGTTATATTAGAACATAATCCCCATTATAACATGGATTTTCAGTTACTCATACAGCGACATTTCATCATAGCAACAGATCACCAGGTACATAATTGTGTAGTTCTACAAGGACCCCCTGTATCCTTTTTTTTTTCTTTGCACATTCATTTAATCATTCAAGAACACATTCTCATAGAAATGTTTGGCATGAAGCTCAGTAATTAGCTTATAACACTAACCAACATTAACTTTGATTTTTTGTTTTATGTTAAATCTCAAATTTAGATCTGTTTTTGTGGGAAATAATATAACTTTTTGTTAGGGTACAATTCTTGTTTTTCAGTAAACCCATTTATTATTGCTACGTTGTATATGCCCCAGTAATTATTTTCTCTTCACTATGGTTAGGGCATGTACATTAATCATTCTTAAATCAGCTGCCTCTGCCTCAAGAGGAAATGTACAGCCATTATTGCTTGCAGTGGCATCCATGCATTATTACCCAATGCTATAGCCTAAATATTTTCCATACACTGGTCAGTATATGTGGAGACGTCAAGGAAACCTGTCTGAGATGTGTGCCCTTAAGCTATCTATAAAGATGTGACAGTCTTGCAAGATGATAGATATTAGTTATGGAAACCCTTAGTAATCATATTTGTTTATGACAGAAACTACAAAAGTAACACACCTCTCACAACATATGCCTGACAGTACTTATGGGGTACCTTATACACCTGGTAGCTGAGCAGCATAAGTTGAAGGGTGCATAGATCATAGACAGGATGAGTTGTATATAATTGAATTAAGAAAATTATGTTGTACAGTAGTTATTCATAATAACAAATGTATGGAGATATCTTTTTTTTTTTACATACATTTCATAATATTCCATAACAGTATACAGTGAATGTTAAGACTGATGCAATGAAAGGGTTAATATAAGCTTTAGCAAGATACAGTTCTCTTTTGTGTTTGAATTAATGTAAAATTTGGCAGGGTAACAATAATTCTTTTTGATTCCACACAACTCAAGATGGACTACACCATAAAGCATGTAATTATTTTGTTCTCTGCTCTAAACATTATTATTTAATAATTTGGTTTGACAAGCTTCATTAGCATGTTTGAGGTTTATGTTTCTGTGCTTTAATTATTGCATATTTAATGTATTTAGTTAGAATAGCTTTTCTTATAAGTTTCATATGATCACCAGACTTTGTATAATAGTAAGATGTAAACATTCAATAGTTTATTTGCAAAGCCTGTAATGCTCATTACTATTTCTTGAGATGGAATTATTACCGCCTAATGCAACTAGAATGATTATTTAAATCTGTTTTTTATTAAAGGATGAGTGAAGCGCGTGCATGCGCGCGCACACACACACACACACACACACACACACTTGTTTGTGCATACCTGTATATTCATGGATGTATGAAGTGTACACTGCCTACATTCACTCATACAATTAAACGTACATTTTCATATGCACACATTATGCATGCATTCCTTCACAGTGAGCTTATTAAAAAATGCACTCACACTTATGCTTGTGTATGCATGCAAGCACAAACACATGCACAGGTGAACACACACAGGGCAAAGACTAACACGTTGTGTCTTCAGAAAGCATTAATTCTTATTTTTCTACATGCGTTTCTCCAGAAATAGGAGTTCTGTACTCCTTCAAGACTCTTCCTCCTCTCCTTTTGGAAAAATCCACTTTTCCCCTTTGGGCAAAATATAGAAACTTTGATATCAAATATTTTTATGCAGTGAAACATAAGAAAATGCAATATCTAACTTTTTTATATTTTTTTTTATTTAGAGGTTTAGGTGGTCTGTCTACTTTTAACATAAACCATATATTTTGATTGCATTTCTTAGAATATTGTAAGGAAATTGGGCTTCTCCTCCTGTAAGTGCCTTTTCCAAAGTAGCCCTGACAGGTGTTCATTATTAACCAGCATAGATATGTGAAGAGGATTTACCTCGGTACTCTAAATTAGGAGGAAAATCAACCTCCTCTTAATGTGGGTGCTGGATACCTCTTTCATCTCTAAGTTCAGAATACATTAATGAAAGACATATGATGGATTTTGATGTGAAGGGAATTACAATAGCTAGTATATGAACACATTCTTCATATTTATAACAAGAGATCATTTTGCAATAAGAAATTGGTAATTTTTGTAATTGTATTGTCTTTGTTAGAAGATTATGATGTATGTTTTAGTTCTGAATTTACTTAATGAGGAAGTGTTTGATTTCTTTTTTTATACCTTTTCTTAAAAACATAGATATTAATTCCAGTAGAGGCAACTAATCGTACATCTGAAGATATAGTTTGAGGCAGAGCTAATTGAAATTAAAGGTTTTAGAATAGGGATAGATCGTGTCACTATAAGATATTTTACCAAACATACGTGAGTAGACTAGCTTTGCTATTTTTTAGTAATTGAAATGTCATTTTACATTTGTAATGCAGTGTATTATCACTAACATTGATGTGAAAATACAAATTATAGATTGAAAAGCTTTTATAAAGAATGTGGTCCAAAACCTTAACAGGATCCATTTTAAATTTTTTATCTTCTCAAATGATCAGCTGACCACATTTTGAAACTCACATGGGGCATCACGTCCTATAGCTAACAAGATAATGTGATGCAGCATTGTTTATCATCATACATGCTGAATGTTTTGAGTAATATATATCTTTTCTGAAAATAGTGTTTTTAGAATATAAGATTTTATGAGTGAAAAAGTTTTTGTACAAATGGGCATCTCTTAATCTTTTTAAATTTTATTTGAAATTCATCATCTTAAATTGTGACATGGTAATATCAGGACAACTTTCTCAGTTTGATAGCTCTCATTGTACCCCTCTTGCAGTCCAATGGCCATCCCCAAGCTTTCCTAAATTTTACCCCAGCTTGTTGATGAGACTTGTCAAGATAAAAGTCACTCACTTCATGGCTTTTCTTGTTGTTGAGATGATGAGCAAATGAAAGAGCATTCAGCATTCCAGCACACATCATATGAATTTCTCATGTAGGAATGCAGTTCAGGGAAGGACTAGCACTGTCTTTTTTCCATCCCACATGCTCATATCTTTATGATACTGAAACAGAATCACTAGAATAATTTTAGGAGACGTTATAGATCTGCGGCTGTATCTCTAATTTGATTTAGAATGGATCTGAGCTCCATTTTCCCCTGAGATTATCGTATTTTTAAAATAGGTCATTGTATCATTGTATGCACTGTTTTAGTAGCCCCTCAGTATGATGGTGGTTGCTAGTGGGAAATGACTCATATGAGACGATTTTTGGTTTGTAATAAGTTGATTTCAAGTACCAGATACATCAACTTTGGATACAAGAAATGTTACATGTAATGTAGGTTTAAGAAGCTGTAGATTATTTCTTGGAATTGCACTAATATATGTTCTCATAAGTATTTGTAGGGATGGGAGTTAGAAAAGCAGTAGACATTGGTTATCATATTCTAGGTAATGGAATTAATCAGATTTACCTGCAATATATACTAGAATTTTTAACTAAGTAATGGGCTTACAGTGGAGATTTGTTAATGATACTCTTATTTTTTGTGAAGAAAGCTAATTTTACTTATGGAGGTTAATTTTATATAAATATGTATGATAATGAGAGTATATTTATAAAAGGAAAACAAATATTTATGTCTAAGTGCTTGTAATATTATGATACTGATGTATGAAACTGAAATCTGGAGATGTGGCCTTAATGCAAAATTTAGAAGTAAAGTTTGTAGAATTGATTAAGAGTATTACCATACAAAATAAAAAGGACAATAGAAATGACACTTGATCTGTGTGTCTTATTGAATTCCTGTGATCCACCTTCCTGGTGGTGATGCACCTTCTCAGTTCTGCACCTAGTGGCAGAGGTGGGTACTAGCACACATGGCTGTCACTGGGATATTTATTGTGGGTATAGATTGCACAGAATGACACAAATAGAATCCAGAATTGTCTTTGTTCTCATTTCCAGTAAAGAAGAAAAGATGGTTTTAATTTTCATTATTGGTGTGATATTTTTGTTGCACAAGCTGTAGACTTGGATCAGACTGTGAAGGGTAACCAGCTGAGGGCTTTCCACTGGCAGATGAGATTCATGCTGAAATATTTATTTCTATGTTCTCTGAACATTTCTGCCACATATCAGTTACTTTGGGTATATTTTCTTGATTTTGTAGAAGGTGAAAATGAATCATCAGTATTAGGAGGAATGATCTTGATCCAGATAGTTTCCTGTGTGAAGAATGCATGGGATGTATGAGGATCACCTCACACAAACTTGTTTCATTTCCTGAACTGTTCAGTAATCATAGTTATGAAAAGCATTTGATTCAGTTTCAGTTAAGAGTATCTAGTTTGTTTCAGATATAAGTAGCTTTTTGAATTACACCGTCACTGAATGGGGTGGGGGCTGTTCATAAAAGAGGCACGTATGATGTGAAAAGGCATATTGGAAGACCGAGGTGAAAGGCGGTAAAAATGATTATGGGAAAGGTTTGGCATGGTTTTCGAACAATATTACCTTGCTGAATTATACAAAAAATAATATTTGTAGAACTTTAAATTAATTCAGCTAAATTTTGTTATATACAAATTCTTGGAATAATCTTTCCCCTTCCTGTTTGCTGAAATACTGTATAACATGTTGTAAAGGAGTTTTAGTATATTGATTAGCATATGGGTGAATTTAGTTTAGAGGACTGAAAGAAACATTACCCCTCCTAAAAGGGCACTTGCTTCCCAGTGACCGATAAAATTGGAATGGCTTGGGAAAGGGGAGAGTACAGGGGCTGAGGGGTAATTTCCACCTTCCATTATTAACTCTTCATTTCATACAGAAATATATGGTTTCAAAAAGCTGTTCACATACACATATCCATTACATTTCATTAGACATATTTAGAAATAATAGACTTTCAGAAATAAATGCTTTCCAAAGAGTGCTTGTTTCATTCAAAAAATTGCTTTAAAAAGGCTGTGTATTTCATAGAGCAGTATTGCTTTCTATGAACAATATAATTCAGCACTTGTTAACTTGGTTGTGAATGCCTTTGTGCATTTATTTCAGTTGTTTGAAAACTATCATAACTGACTTCAGATCAGTCATTTGTCTACACCCTTTGGAGGGACTCTATCAAGCCCTGACAATGCTCCCAAAGAGTGCATGTGATTTCTCAGGGAAGCCCAAGCCAATCTTACTGTGTGGCATTCTAATGTATTTTGAGCTTTCTCGTTTGATTACCAGAGAAACGAAAAAATGTGTCAGGAGGCCTAGGGCCTGTTTTGGGTTCATAGGTATTTTATCACTTATTTTATCATACTCTTCCTATATCAACCATTGATTTCACCTCTTATTTGCCCCACATTCTACCTGCATCAGCCATCACGTCAAGCCACTGAGTATCACAATAGAATTAGCACCCTTTGTTGCTGGTATAATGGCACTCTCAGACTAGCATTACAAGCAACTTTTTTTTTTCTTTTAAGTTCCATATATATACTCCTCTATAAGACTACCTCGTGTTTAGGTCAACTATTGATTTTTGGCCACGAGAAATCATTAATTTATGATATGCCTCATGTATTGGTCAACCCAAGTTTTTGAGGGTAATGGAACAACAAATTAGGGTAACAAAGCACCATATTTAATGGCATATAAGACTCATCTCAGGAAATCATCACTAAAAAACACTCTACATCCTATAAACTGAGGTTAACTGAGTCTGAAACACTAAGCACTGAAGGCAGATTGTTTACCATTTATTATTATGGCACTTTACACTAAAATGCAGGTAGTTTCAGCAAAAATGTTGTATATTTCCATGTATTTATTCATGTCAATTAGTATTGAATATCATTGTAATACAACAGTTTTTTTAACTGAAAATCATTCGAAAAGCAATTATGGTATTTGGACAATGAAAGAAACCAAAGTTAATTGTATTTGTCATGATTTTATCCCACTTTCCACTGTAATACAAATGCCATTTTAGCAAAAATATTACATTTCCATGAATGTATTATATCAAGCACAGTATCAATAGAATATCATTGTAATGTAACAGTATTTTAACCGAAAACTATTAAAAAAAAACAAGTAACATCTCTTGAACATTGTAAGGTTAGGTTAAGTCTTTTGTTTTCGTCATGTATTATATCCTGTTTTACATTGAAATACATCACATTTCAGCAAAACTGCTATTTATTTCTGAGAATATATTCATTCAGACCCAGTCAAGGTAAAATATACTTCTGATGTAACAGTTTTTTACTTGAAAACAATTCAAAAAGCACGTATCGTGTAGCTAATACGGCAGAGCCCTGGATACGGAGGCTTTGCCTTTACAGCATCCCTTCCTAAGTAGCCTTTAATATTACCATACGTTGAAATTGTGTTTATACTCTTATTGCCTTGCTTCTTATTTTCCAGAAATTTGACAAGTTTGTCCATAATACAATGTTATGGTATTTTTGTTTAGAGGTATTCATTCTTAAAAATACATAAGACACCAAACAAATACCAGTACGGGTATTTGCGTGACTCTCCCGCCAAAAAAAGACCAAACAGCTGGTACTCTTTCCTTTAGCCCTACCAAAAATAGCCCAGTGACATCTTTCTTATTTATTCTTTTCCAATTTCTCACATTTACCGGTATTTTCTACTTCATATTGCTTACATCAGATAGACTACAATAATTGAGGTTAGAGACACCATTATGAATTTGATTACTGGCAGAATGCCATTTGAACCAGCTTACCCTACTAGCAGATTTTACCTTAACGAAACTATTACCCACGTATAGGTTGACCCCCTAATTTTATGCCTAAAAATTAGGTCTTAAAATCTTGAACTATACACAAGTATATAGGTACTTGCAGGACCTTTAAAATCCTCTCATTAGATATTCTTGATGAAAAGAGACAATATATTTTCAGGGTTTAACTACAGTTAGATCAGTAGTATATCTTTCATTAAATTAAAAATTCTTATATTGTATAATATGAAGTTTGTCATGCAAAGAGAAAACTAGGTGAATAAATGATAGGAGTATTATTATTTGCTTTGTTAGTCAGGAGTATTATTATTTGCTTTGTTAGTCCTCACAAAGTCATTGCAGTGAACAGTACCAGATTCACAAGCATGCAAATTTTTATCTCTGAGATGTTGAATTTCTCTCATAACTATTATGTATATCAGTTGTGTATATGATTTTTATCAAGACATAGTTAAGGAATTGAAATGAAACAATAATTGACACCTAGCGCAGCTACACTACACTCGAATGTCTAGTTGAGTTAAAACATTTGTATTTCAGATTACTGTTTATTCATGATCATGCGATTTGTTACTTGAACTTAGGGAGATTTTGAAGTTTTTTAATCTACACCCATATATGTGTATATATTATTTTTTTTTAAACTTCATTACTGCTTCCTGCGATAGCGAGGCAGTGCCAGGAACAAATAAAGAAAGGCTGCATTTGCTCACATCCATTTTCTAGCTGTCATGTGTAATGCAAAAAACCACAGCTCCCTATCCACAACCAGGCCCCACAGACCTTTCCATGGTTTGCCCCAGCTGCTTCACATGCTGTGATTCGTTCCACTAACAGCTCATTGACACCTGTATACCACATCATTCCAATTCACTCTATTTCATGCATGCTTTTCACCCTCATGCATGTTCAGGTCCTAGTCACTCAAAATCTTTTTCACTCCATTTTTTCATCTCCAATTTTGTCTCCCCCTTCTCCTTGTTCCCCCCACTTCTGACACATATATCCTCTTTGTTGACCTTTCCTCACTCATTCTCTCCATAAGCTCAAACCATTTCAGCACACCATCTTCCACTCTTCTAACCATCACTTGTATAAATGTATAGATTGAAACATTAATAGTCCATGCATTGTTGATCTTAAATGATATAGTCTCCAGTGTTGTTCTTAAAGTATTTTTTTAAGTGATTTACTGATGCATATGTATTCCCTAAGTATTACTCGTAATTTCATTATCCGGAGAAGTCTTAGATCTTTTGCTGAATTTTGCAGAGTTTTTTGTTTGTAAGGGAGTACTTCACATGCTTAACCATTAAATCATGCATCCATTTAATTGTAATTATTTACAAGTTCTTTTTCTTTCATACTTGTTTGCCACTTCCTATGTTAGTGAGGTAGCACCAGGAGCAGATAAAGAAAAGGCCTCATTCACTCACATCCATTCTCTAGCTACCATGTGTAATGCACTGAAACCATGGCCCCTTGTCCAAAACCAAGCCCCACAGACCTTTCTGTGGTTTCTCTTAGCTGCTTCATGTGCCTTGGTTCAGTTCATTGACAGTATATCATTCCGTGTATGACATTGCTCCAGTTCACTCTGTATACCTTTCACACTCCTACATGTTCAGGCCTTGAGCTCTCAAAATCTGTTTCACTCCATCCTTACATTTCCAATTTGGTCTTACCTTCTCCTTGTCCCTTCCACTTCTTACACATAAAACCTCTTTGTCAACCTACCATCATTCATTCTCTCCATATTTCTAAACCATTTTAGCACACCCACTTCAGTTCTCTTAGCCATATTTTTTTAGTACCACACCTCTTTCATACCTTATCATTACTTAATCAACCCTTTTCACACTATTGTTCTCAATCAGTTTATTTCCAACTCATTCATCCAATTCTCTACATTCTCACGTATAGCCCTTGTCTCATGTCCATACAATATTGTTCGGACTAACATACGTTCAAATATACCCACATAAAAAATTTACTCTAATTTCTGAAACTTTATGAATATAGAAATATTCAGTGAGAGAAATATGTGAATACAGAGAGTTAGTGTGTGTGTGTATGTGCATGTGCATTTGTGATAACCTTGGTGTGCGTTTGTAGAGGGAGCTTGATACAAATGAGGTCCCCTTCAGTAAATGTCATGTTTCTGCATTACAGACGACTTTTCCAGTGCTGTCTACATTTGCTTCATGTTTGCTTGTTCAGAATGTGTACATCTCTGTTAGACTAGAAATACTCTTTTACATGTTTCCATAAGATATTCTTGCCCAGTTTCCTATTTTGCCATCTTTAACCTAAAAGTAATTGTAAATGAGGAGCTGGAATTTGTAGATCATGCTAAGAAAAAATTTTATAAACAAGTTCTATAATAAGTGGAGTGATGTTGAGAGCTTTCACAATAGATAGAAAGTTACTGATGAAAATGTTCTTTTTATGTATAAGGCAAAATTAAACATTAATGTTTTTATGATCACCATCAAGACAAGCAGAAATTGATGAATTGGAGAGAATTCAGAAGTGCATTACAACCAAAAGTGAGGGACTGGAACACATGGACAATCATGAAAGATCGAAAGAGCTTGCACTATATCGCATAGAAAGAAGAGACAAGTACTAGGTAATTTGTGCTTGACAACAAGTTGAAAAAAAAGGGAAAGGCTTTAGGACTACAAGCTTTATAATGTGGAATAAACATTATCATTGAATTATAGAAACTCCTTGGAATATATCAAAACACACCTAACAATAATATGTAAAAGCTCAGTGAAAAAGATGGCAAAGCTTTTTAGTGTTATGGTCAACAGGATAGATAGGGAAGTTGTGAAAACAGAAATGAAACATTTAAGAGGAGTAGACATGACAGAAAACAGTCCCACATGGTAATTAGATTGACAACTATGCTGTGTGTGTGTAAGTAGAGAATAACAGTTATTAAACAAGTAAAATTTGTGGTGAGCTAGCCCTGCCTCATGGTACGGTTTCACTGTAGGTACCCTCCCAACTGTGGCAGCACTCGGTGGCCTATCTAGAGCAGCTCATTGGCATATTCCTGCCTAGGTAAAATGCATCATGTATGTAGATCCATAATTGCATCTCTCATGAGCATCCTTGTATTGATTTTTGTGATAAGTTTGGTGTTATGTCAGGTTTTACTACCCATTAACATATTAGAAACTTAAAACTAGTCACAGCCTTCTTTCTTTTCACCTTTTCCCATTATCATCACATTAGTTACAGTTAACTTTCAGAAACCATTTGTTTGATCACATCTGCATTTTGTGTCATGTATCATGTTGCAGTCTCTATTAATTTGTATTTCATTAAGAAATAGCAGGATTTTTAACCTTCTCCTGTTTAAGTTGTCTCATTCATGTGCCAACTTGGAAATATGGCCTTTTTATCAGTCTTCAGTGGAGGACAGGATCAGAGCACAGCTGACCAAGAATATTCAGCCCTAATAATTTCTTGTTTTTGGAAATGGATACTTATCTCATAAAAGTCGGAGAGATTTACTGTACAATATCATCCCTTTATGAAAACTTGGTGTGTCTCTCTTCAATCATTTCTGTATCTGTCTCCTAAATGTCTTCTCCAGTGTCTTGCAAACCATGCTTGTTAATGACACAGTTCTGTAGTTAAGAGATCCATACTTGTCACTTTTCTTAAGATTGTTATTAAATTACCTCTCTTCCATTCTGATAGATCACTGTTCTCTTCAAGTTGTGTTTTAGGCAATATCCCAGCAATTTACATAGGGTTTCTACAGGTTCCTTAAGTGCAGATGGTTTATTGACACCTTGTTCATCAGCCTTAAGTAGGCCTAGTCACTTTGTAAGACTTCTTACCTCCCAAGCCTTCATGCCAGTGTTTTCCTGAGTATCACACATCTCCCAGTCTTAGTGTTTGTAGTTTCAAGTTTTCTAAGATACTGATGGTCAGAATTGTTATTTTCACATCTTTATTATATCCTCATCAGTATTAAGTACTTTTCCTCTAAGGTGACAATTTGGTCCTTAGAAATAGCATTTCCCTTTCCTTTGATTTATCAATAATTATTTTTTATACTTTTGTTCCTCCCACGTCATAAAAGTAACTTCTGGTCTTCTTATACTTTTCAGGCACTAACCTAGCCTGTTTCTTCTATATCTTTTTGCCATTGTCTCTAAGTATTCCCTTGCCTGTTGACATCTGATAAACTTGTAATTTTCAAACCATTCCCCATTGGTGCTACCCACTTCTTTAAGCAACAACTTGATTTTATAAAAGCAGTCAGAACAGTGCTTTATCTTGATATTTTGGAACTCAGGTTCCCAGTCTGACAAATTAGGTGTTCAGTTTTTCATAGTTTCTTCCCATGTAATCAACCTTGGTGATTATCTGCTACCTGTCTCTTTTATGATATATTCCATCTTCGGTTCTGCATGACTGTTTTCCTCAGATGACGCTCCAGAGATAATGCTTTCATATTTAAGGCTCCATGACAAATTTAATTGTTTCTTAGGAGAAGCTTCAGAGATAATGTTTTAAATTGAAGGTTACTCTGCATTTTTTTTTTTTTTTATTACAAATAGTAATGATAATCACACACACACACACACACACACACACAACACACACACACACACAGAGAGAGAGAAAGAGAGAATCTGTGCTAACAGGATAGGGCCCAGTGAAAGAAGGACTTGGTAAGTTTATTTAGTTAAAAATTATCTATGGCAGTTAGATGTGAAAGAGAATCTGTTGCCAGAGCTCTACAATGGGAGAAACTGTTAAGGAGGCATGCTTTCTTGTGACAGTTGTTTAAACTAAGTTTGAATTATTTTAGTTATGGAAATGTTTGTTAAACTTTTCACAACTTACATTAGGCCAAAACTGGGTTATGTGTAGGTAAGGTTTTTCTTAGGTTCTATTGATTTCTAAATTTTTTTGTTTACTAAGATAGCATATATGATTAAAGTAAAATTTTCATGTATTTTGTTTTCGTTATAGATAACTAGAGTATGTAATGAACAATGAGGCATTGTGGCAGAAGTCTGAATGAATAGAAGTGCATGGTGGGGTGAGTGTCTGCCTGTTGCTTGGCTGACAACATTAGATACAGCACAAGACGAGTGTATAAGAATTAAATACTTTACTGAAAGTTGGTTTGTCAACAGGGTAACATTAAGAGTGTAGGAGAATGATTAAATCAAATTTAATTGTCAACAATTGCATATTATAATTTTTAGTAAATTAGAAACATTTAATACAGTTTATGGCATGGGTTCTTAAAATAGATATACTGGTTATGACTTTCTGAAAACTCTTGGTCCCAAGCATTTCATATCTGATGTTTGAGTGCATTATCATTTTATTTTTAATATATTATTATTATCATTATTATTATTATTATTATTATTATTATTATTATAGATGTTTTTTATCATTATGATTATTTTCTTTCCTTTCCTATTTGTTTGCTGTTTCCCACCTTAGTGAGGTAGTTCCAGGAACAGATGTAGAAAAGGCCACATTCACTGTCTTCCATTCTCTAGCAGTTTTGTGTAATACACCAAAATCACAGCCCCCTATCCACAAACTGGCCTCAAAGACCTTTTTATGATCTCCACCAGCTGCCTCATATGCCCTGGTTCCATCCTTTGGTAGCATGTCACTGAACTGAACTGAATAGTGGATACAAGAATGAAAAATCCAAAAATGCTTACAAATTTATCAGGGACATATAAGTAAGGAGTAAATAGATAAAAGGATTCAGAGCGAAGAGCCAGAACATGTTTACAGTTGGACACATTGGAGGAATGATCATGGAAAGCATGGAGCTGATTAGAGGAGATACAAATATGCTCTTTATGGATCTACATGACTTTCATGGTACCTCTCCTTGTTTCCTCAGAAGTAATGAAACAGATAAGCCACTCGAGTTATTGTTTTCTTACATGCTGAAGAGGAACTTGCACCAGAGGATATGGAGAGAGGAAATGGTGTTCCTATATTTTTATTTATTTTATTTATTTATTATACTTGATCGCTGTTTCCCGCGTCAGCGAGGTAGCGCCAGGAAACAGACGAAGA
>JAYMFT010386463.1:0-20067 GCA_038088735.1 Panulirus argus | reverse complement strand
TTATGTGAAAAAAAGTAATAATAATAAGCAAGGTATGATTAGGTGTGTGGTGCTTGTAAGAAGATGGTAGGACTAGCTCGGTAGTCCTGTTTTGATGAGACAGGAAGTAAGACCAGCAATCCTGACATGGAGAGTGTAGGATGGTTCCGTGCACCACTTTAACACTTTTAACACTTCGTTCACTATGTAACTAGTAACTCAGTCACTGAGACCCAGTCCCTGGACGTTTTGTGCACTCTGTAACGTCTTTTGCGCCACCGCCCACAGAAGGGGTTAGAGTGCGCAGTAAACTCGCCGTTCTTAAGGGAAAAATCAAATGAAGGTGGTCGATCGATCACTAGGCCCTTCTCTCCACACCCTTATGACAGTCGTTAACCCAGTGCAATCGGTGCCTCTCCTCCACCTACGGTGATTCTCATCACACCACTATCCTTAAGGGTCGAGTCAAAGGCCAGGGGCATTACACAGGGTCGTACCGCCGTGCTCATGGGTCGTGCCCCCAGGTATTCGCCAGCCAAGAAGACCCACTAATGGAAAAAAACGAAAAACAATGTCCTAAATGAATGTTTGAGTCCAATTGTAATGCAATATTTTTGACCCCAGTCTCTCCACCCACTCCCGGACTGTGTATAGAACCCAAGTTAACACGTAAGGCGGCAGATGGCATTCATCTCCCGTATGAAAAAGAGGCAATAATTGCTCTAACGGTTTGCGTCTTGGGGACATCTGCTTATTTTAGATTGTTTTTCTAAAGAGTCGGCTTTCAGTTTCGTACCCAAATGAACGAAAAGGAAATTTTGCCAAGTTTTTATGTGTTTTCTGTTGCACAGGTTAGGAGAACTTTGTATCTCTTTGAGAAAAAAGAGGAGGAGAAATTGCTTTTTAATACATAATAATAAAAGTTTTCCTAACATGCAATTTATGCAGTCGAAGAAGTTGGGGTCGTAGGGAATTATTCGCTTTAACACTGACGCCTGAGGAGTTAGTAGTGAATCTTTACTATTTACATACAGTAACAGTGTCATTACTCTCACCTACTTCTGCCTCTCCCACCCAACAACAGCTACTAATGGCTAGGATGACTTCATTACTCCTGACGTCAGCGACTCTCTGTAAATCAGTGGCATCAGCCGAGGGTCTAAGGGCAGCAACTGTAGCAGGCAACAGTATACTTGCAACTAGCTGCTTTACAACCCAGTAGTCACCCTAAAACCACCACACGTTCTGTACCACCACACCTTCCCAACTCCAGCTGTCACCACCAGCGTCCGTCATCCCTCACCCCATACCACCACCACTACCATCACCATCATCATCCTCCATCCCTTACTTCCCACCACCACCATCACCATCAGATCGCTAGCCCCTCGCTCCACGCCCTTATGACAAATCACCATTCCTTTCCAGTCGCTGCTTTTTCTCCCCACCACCACTGACTGCCGGAATAACCATTGCCACAGCCACTGAACCTTCCACCACCACCACCACCACCCCCTACCACTACATCTACCACCAATGTCATGACCACCACCGCAACGACCAATGTCTCCATCATCTCCACCACTAAAGCCCAAACGCTCCCGACATTAATATTAACATCACAGTTATTCCAACGTGACCACACTCACGACTGCCTCTTGGCCCTTTCCATCATCTTCTTCAGCAACGCCATCACAGTTAGCGTCACACCATCACAACTAGCGTCACACCATCAACAACCTCCTCCTCCTCCTCCTCCTCCTCCCGTAAGCAGCCCTCCTCCCCAGCCTCCTCTCCCTCCCCTCCTTCTCTGAGCACAACTAATAAGAATAACACAGACCGGGGTTCTGGTTGGTGGTAATGATGTATACCGCCTCCCATGGGCCCACGTGACGGCTCGCCGCGGTAATTGTCCCAATGTCATCTTGTGATGGAACGCAAGAGTGTCAGCGACGCTGGATGAGCGGGTGGAACGTGGAGGAGGAGTAGGAACAGAGTGTAAATGATGAAGTGGAAGGAGGTAGAGTGGAAAGATAATACGAAGAGGAGATTTAAGGTGGAGAAAAAAATGAGAGGTAATACTAGATATGAGTTCAATGGAACCGAAATCAATTTCGACCCGATAATTACGTCGAAACCAACAACAGAACTATATCTCGTCGGCAGATACTACACAAGCCTTAAGGCCTTTCGCTACTGCCGGTACCGGTACCGTGGTCACCATGCCTCTCGCTAGAGCCGGTACCGGTACCGTGGTACCTCAAGCGAACGAAGGAGGTGATATGAGAGCTCCTGCTCACATGTGTATGGCAGCTACACGTGCGGAAATATCGCTCTTCGCTTCATCTTACAGGAATTTCCTTTCATACGATGTTTAACCGAGGAAGGAGACCCGTGATTCGAGATGATTGGTTGATAACAAAATGAGAGACAGAGAGATAAGAGGGAGAGACAGACAGGCAGATAAAGAGATTAGCACGCACGCACGCACACACACACACACACACACACACACGGGATACCTAAAGAAATGTAGACATGGAAAAGAGTAATTGTTGTAGGATTCTTGTTTTCGAGTAAACATATTGAATTACGGGGTGACACGGGAACGCTGTAATCGAGTACCTTAACATTTTCGGATTGAGAATCCCTCCCTAAGTGTGTAGAAGTAAAATGCCAGCCCCTGGTACGCTGATTGGACTTGTCAGTGAGGGCCGTGTCCGGGGACGTGACCCTCCCCAGAGGAAACTCGACCAGAGTTACAAGCTGTGCTGTCCGTTGGTTGCGGCTGTCACGCCCCCTTGTGCTTTTACCCCAAACCCAAGTTGGTATGACTGTCTAACTTGCCATCCTAAGGAAGGATGGGCAGTAGATGAGTGACCTGCACACCGTCTGCTCACACCGGTCAACCGAACCTTGGTAGCGCAGGTTGCTAGACTGTGAAGAAGGGGTGAGCGAGAATTAAGTTTCGAACGGGAGATTTGTGGTTGGTTATGGTGTGGTTTGAGTGGAAGGCGTCTACTGCTGTTGCAAAGAGTAGGGTGCCGATCAGCCTATCATGAGGCGAAATTACATTATATTACACTGCAAATTACATTTGTCTTACGGTGCGGGTGTTGAATGTTTTGTGGTTGCTCGGGAGCCGGTGGTTTTTTTTTTCAGTGGTCTGTTTTGTGAAGTCTGCAGTTCTGCTGTGCTTGCTAGCGACATGATGGATGGCCAAGCAAATGAGGTGTAGCCAGAGTGGGGCGGATGAAGCGTTCGTAAAGGAAACTAAGGGCGTTGAGTTTATTATTTTTTTATGTTAACACTTGCGGTGTGGGGGAGAAAACATCGTGTATGTGTCGTATGCTTTACCCAGTATCACTGAGTGGAAGTGGTTGACTATTCAGGGTTATGAAGAGGATGCAGGTTGGATTCGTGATTGTTATGAGAGTGACGGTGGATTTCTGTGGAGATGCAGGCATGCTATTTTGCGTGAGCCAGTGTTCTAATTTTGGGATGCATTGTTGCATGTTCGTTGCTGACTGAGTAGTGTCTGGGGTGTTGTGATGTAATTGTGAGGTCTTCTGCACATGAGAGAACTTTCACGCAGTGGTTTGTACAGGAGAGCATGGGAGGTAATTTTACGAAGATGTTAAAGAGTGTAAGAGAAGGAATTGGCCAATAGGGGATCCCAGTGTAGAGTTTGAGGGATTTGGATGTGAAGTTAGTGTATGACTCCGGCTTGACGGCCAGCTATGGAATTGGTTAACGAGCTTTTGCTATATTTGTGGAGGGTGGTGTCTTTCTTGTTTTTTTTTTTTTTTTTGTGAGGATATGCCAGGGGAAAGTGTCTAATTCTTTGTTGAGATCTATTGCCACTAGTATACTGCGGGAAGGGGTATGTGACTGACTGCTGCCATACAGTGTGGCAGTGGGTCTAAAGCTGTGCTGTATGGTTGAAGGTGGGACATTGTAATTGATTCTGCTGTGGATCAGTTCTTCGATGACAGTATAGGACGATAGGAGGAGTGGTTATAAGCGGGGTCTTACAGGGCTTCATAATGGGCACTAAGTTGGAATGTTTCCAGATGTTTGGGATTTTATTATATATATATATATATATATATATATATATATATATATATATGAGTGTCTACAGATATGTATCGTATATGCATATTCGACTAAAAAATAAGAAAATAAAAAAAAAAGCTGATGGATACGGTCACTGAAGGACCCCTTCAGAGGAAAGAAATATGTTACAGTTATGAAAATTTCCTCCTCACAGGACGAATCTTTCCTCCTCCTCCTCCTCCTCCTTTCTTATCCGATACTTCTGCGTCCGGCCAACCAAGAGGAAGACTCGATGTATATATAACCTTACCTTCTGTCTACACAAACGGTGTGTGTGTGTGTGTGTGTGTTGGGGAGAAGCTGTTCACTGATCCGTGGTGGAAGGGGGCAGGCAGGATTGCTTACTCTCACTGTCTTTCTCTCGTCTCTCTCTCCCCTCCGTTCCTGTAAGGCTCCCCGGTAAACAAGGTCTCGGAACTCGGAGGCTAGCGGAATCCATTCATTGGAGTGAACGGTTCTGTTATTCTAAGCAGGAGTTTTTTTTTTTCCTTTTTCTGTCTCAGGGTTGTGGGTTATATGCTTGGACGTGCGGTTACTGAGCGGGTTTATCCTGTTTGTGGAGATGTATTGCCCTGTCTTTTCCCCTTCCTGGCTGGCTGTCTATCTGTCTCTCTCTGTCTGAAGGTGGCTGAATTTGCTCAATTTTTGACGGTTTTTCTGTCTGTCTGTCTGTCTGCCTCTCTCTCCTCTCTCTCTCTCTCTATATATATATATATATATATATATACATTATATATATATATATATATATATCCAACCACTTCATTATCTTCCAATGCAGCTGACGAATCTCCACCTCTGCAGTAGCCTCAAGCTTCCACCACCACCACCTCCCGGCCTCTCTTTCACCACCACCTCCATCACTATTAACTCCAACCAATCAGACTTCGACCATCAACTACAACGCCATTTCAACCAGTCTTCCACCTCCACTATCAATCAGCCTCATCTCCATCACAAACTCCATCACTACTACCAACCAACCAGACCTCCAACACCACCACTACCAACTAGCAAGAACTCTACCACCACTTCCACCATCAGATCTCCATCATCACCATCAACCGGACAGACCATTAACACAATTACCATCAACCAACCAAACCATCACCACCCTACCACCGGCCAGACAGCCACTAACACCAACAACCAGTCAGACTTCCACCATTATCTTCAACCACCACCACAAGCACCACCAATTAGCTAAACCTCCACCACCATTACCAACCAGCCAGTCCACCACCTCCCCACCACGGACCATCATTCAACCGGACTACCACCACTACTAACCTGCCAGCCCGCCATTAACACCAACAACCAACCAGCTAGGCCACTCATCACCAACGTCCACTAAGGCCTCCGCCATCTCCTCCACCAATCAACCAGACAAGCTCCACCGCTACACCAACCAGCCAGACCACTTAAACCAGCACCAACAACCAGCCAGCCCTCCACCATCACAACCAACCCGCTCCACTCCTCCGGTTGGCCGCCTTAAGACCCTGGGCGGAGGCCTGAGCACAGCCACCCACCCACCTCGTAAAGGAGGAGGAGGAGGAGGAGGAAGAGGGAACCGCATCATCTGTATCGAATTAATGCACCACATACCATCATGCAAGCAGATGCATTAAGATAACACATGCAGCCATGATGGGAAATCAATCTGATAGTCATACGAGGAAATAGATGAAACAAGACGAACAGATGTAATGATAAAAAACGCATAATACGAACAAAGATGAAAAGAAATAAAGCTACATTTATAATCACAATCAATAATGGTTTTCTTTTTTAAATCTCTTGTGCTTATCAACAAGACAGACAAAGTGGTAAGAAAAAAAAAGAAAATCGTGAAAACCATAATTAGACTTTTTTCTCTTTAGGATGAAAAAAACGGGCATTAAGAATATATAGATAAAACTGAAATACAAGAAATATTAGAATGAAAATAAGGACGCCTTTACTGAGTGCCGACGGAGTGAATAATAATCCTAAGAAGCCCTCGGACGATCTGGAGCGAGCACACAGGAGCTCGTGGCGTGAGGGGCAAAAACGGGACAAGAAGTGTTAACAACAGTGGTGCATCCAAGCCGAAGTGACAGGATCAAGAGAGAAAGAAAAGGAGGGGAGGACAGACTAGACATGCATGCTGGGCACGTCACTCAGGCTGACAGCCAGTAAGTATGTAGAGTGTCGGGGACACCGCCACCACCAGAGAGGTCCGGGGACACCACGGTGATTATGGGGACACCGACAGAGTCTATGGGAGGCCATCAAATTATGGGGACACCACCAGAATTTTCAGTAACAATGATAATAATAATAATAATAAAATAATAATGATAATGATAATAATAATAATAATAATAATGAAAATAATAATAATAATAATAAAAGGAGACAGCTGTAACAATACAAGGGAAGTATATATAATGCACTGTCAAGGTTAGTAGTAACCTTGGGTCTCGGGGCGCAATGTACATAATAGAAATCTAGCAAAGGTCGGCGCAGTATGTCATGAGGAGGAGACATGTACAACATGGAGGAGGAGGAGGAGGAGGGGGAGGAGGAGGAAGAGGTTGGCACCATCATGGATAATCTAGAGGCCCCTCACACAATGCAGGGAGCGGACGTCGTGTCACTCTCCCTCACCCGAAACTGAGAGGAAGAAAAATGCTACAATTACCTTTTATGAAGGAAGATAAAGACGATGAGCAGATGCGGGACGTGGGCGGTGTGGCTCTTCAAGCTGGTGTGAGGGGTACCCCTTCTAGCCAGACATTTCGCCCGTGACACGATCGCGATTCTGGCTAAAGCCTGCGTGAAATTTTGTTAATGAATATGCAAATATTTGACAATAGAGAACGGACGTGAGGATGCAGAATACTTCTCTTTTGGAAAGTCAAGTAACACCGTGTGAAGACTACTGAAAAGGACTTATTTTCCCTAAAGTTTAGACCATCATGTGATGCCCGTGAACCATTTCAAACTTTAAGTGTCGATTCGACGCAGACACTTTAGAATTCTGCCTCTTAAACTGGTTTGCAGTCAGTAATAAGAAATCTCCTTGGTCAGACTTTGAGCAAAACAGTTACTCGGCGTTTAATTAATAATCTCGGTAGAAAAGAATTGGCATTGAGTTACAGTTATAGATATATATATCGACTGATATTATCTCGATTTTAGTGTTGGAGATGCGTAGGCGACGCCATTTTCGACCAGTATGGTTCAGAAGACATCTTTAACGTACCACATGTTGTTATATGGGTATCCTGAGGTTAACAGTGGGAAGAGAAGGGTAATTGTTTCAAGTGGGTGGAGGATGTATAGCAACGAACGACAAGGATGATGTGGGTGGAGGGTGTTGTGGGGGGGGGGGAAGGGGTGTGAAGGGTAGTGGAGATGGAAGATGTTGCGAGAGGAGGGCGCCGATGATAAAGGGTGCTGGAAGTGGAGGGCTGGAGGAAGCTACGGAATATAAAGATGTTGAAGGAGGGAATAATGTGGAGCGTTAGGGGTGTTGCAAGTGGATGATAATTAGAGTAAAGGGAGCACAGGATGATTAGGCTACTGCAGGTGGAGGATAGTAAAGGTGAGGGGGGGGGGATGTGACAAATAGAAAATAGGAGGAGGAGAAGAAGGGAGTGTACGAGATGTGCGTGTTGTGAGTGCTGGTGTAGTAGGTATGGGGCAATGAGGTGCTGATGGTCGGGTTTATAACGGCGTAACTAACGAACCTAGCCCACAGGAAGACGTGCAGGAAATTTCTGCTGTTCATAACGAGAAGTAATACAGAGTATAACGTAAAACGTGGGAGGAAACCATACCGTCATCTGTTCTACAGACTCCTCCGTGAGTGGAGTGGAGACAGGTGAATTTATGAGGAGAATCAGATTCTTTTTATGAGGAGACAGTATAGCGTCTATGAGGTTAATGGCCTCATGTGAAATTACACTGAACAGCAGTGTCTACTTCTCGCGATTCCTTTTCCTTTCACTAGAAACGTGAAGGGATGTGAGGCATGTGTCATGCTGAGTGGATTAGAGATCAAACATGATGAACAGACGAAAATCATGAGAAAATGATGACTTTGACGATAGTGGCGATATCTGTGACAGTGATACCAGCGATGGCTGAGCCGACAGTGATACTGATGCTCCTGATGATGATGATGATGACGATGATGATGGAATAACTAAGCACAATAGTGGTGGTGTGCCATCGTAGTGGAGCCCCACTATAACTTTTTATGGTACTCTTAGTGTTGCACAAAATATCTTTGTAAACATGATGCCTGCTGTGTCTTGCTGACACACACACACACATAAATACCTGGTCTTCAAACAGTAAAGATGCAGCATGAAGATAAGCCGTGAGAAACATCTGAGGACGAATCATAAGTAAGCCACAAGAATTGAAGTGTCAGGAATCAAAATGTTAGAACAGAAAAGACTGTAAAATGGATTAAGTTATTTGTGTTTGACACACAGTGCGCTGCGTTTTCTACTGCCTATTCAAAACTGGGGAAGACTATGATCTCAGCTGCGGCCTTGACAGTACGGGGTAGCAACAGAACGTTAGGATAGTAATGGACTACAATTTTAAAATAATAATAGACAAAGTGCAGCCTTGGTGGGGTAGTTTGCGACATATTCTGGTGGTTGGTATCTGTGCAGTGTATTATTGCAATTCCTTCTGGAGATCAAACGTTATGGAGCAGAAACGAAATACCCCCCTGCCCCCTGCCCCCTTGCCATGACCTTGAAGTTATAGGTGTGTGGGAGTGGGTTCAGAGCACATCCCTCGGTGGTGGGGGTAATACCCTTGCATAGTATTATGCCAATGCTTCCAATGATTCCAGAGTTAGGGAGTAGAAACAAAATATTACCATGACTTCTGCAGACATCATGAAACCAGCAGTGCCCCTGACCTCAGGGATGGCTCAAGACATATCATCGTCTTAATATCTGACGTGGGTCAGAGGTTGTGGAGGGGAAAAAAAAAATTAACCCTGCTGACCTCAGTCTTAAGGATATTACCCTGAAAATGGATCACACGTCATCTGCTGATGGGTGGTATATATATATCCAAATTATATCACCCGAATCCTTCATTTGGTTTTATAGTTCTACATGAGAAACGAAGAAAAGCACCACGACCCCTGCTGTCAGCACTGTGACCCTAGTCGTGATAATGACCTTGAAGATATGACCCTGGGGGTAGGTCATGACATATTGTCTACTGGTGGTTAATAATTTGACAGAGTGGGTCATGACCCTTCATCTGCTGGGGGGCAATATTATGAGTAAAGTACCATCCCAATCCACACACTTGTTCCGAAGTTATGGAGAAGAAACGAAAAATACCCTTGACCACCCACAGCTGTTAATACGGTGACCCTAGCCGTGGCATTGACCTTGATAGCACGACGAAGGAGGTGAGTCACGACATACCACATGATGGTGAGCAACATTTGTGTGAACGACTATCCCAGTCTCCCCTCACTGGTTCACGGGTATAGGGTGGAAAAGTGTAAGACGGACGGTGTGACACACGGACGGACACAGGGACGTGGACGGACTTACACACATAAGAACGGACGGAGACAAGGACACAGGTAATTTACTATAGGCCCCTCTACTGGTGAAGAGGGGCTATAGTGATACTTATGACGGCTATGGCGATGATCGTGGTAGAAGATGCTGCTGCAGAAGACGATGAATCATTGATGATTTCAGTGGATAAATATTAATGACTTCAATGACAGTGAAGATGATGCCAGTGACGATAATGACAGAGAGAGTACTGACTTTGCAGAGAACCATAGCAATGGCGATGTCGAAAGTAAAGCTGATAATGTTTCTAAAGGAAACACGTGAAATGCATGACACGTGTGAAATGCTAAACTATGGATAAGGTACATGTTTAAACCTCTGCATCATCACCTTAAGACGTACTGGCGTCAGTGTGGGTCTCCAGGCGCTGATAAGGCCTCAGATAATCTGATACAAGTAGGGATTTAGACGACACATACGTAAGGATAATGGAATGTCTCGGGAAAGTGGAACGAACCCTTACGGCTGAGATAAAGTGGATTCAGAGTGGATTAAACCTCCCCTCCCCACCCCCCTCTTCCCTCACCCAGTAGTAAGACACAACCTTATGTTTATGATTAGTGATTTCCGAATCTTGGTGACGCGTTTTGTCTGATCGGTTTTTGTGTGACAGCTCAGAGAAAAAACAATATATCATAAATACGGACTTACTCAAAGAAGGAGAATCCGAGAACAATAGCCATGATGAGGTGAATATTTGAATGTTTTTATCAATTTATAGAAAAAGTCGTAGTGGTCATTTTGCCAATTAGTCGGCACTATTAGGACACACGTTATTTCACCGACTGGTTTCTGTTCGAGATTTTTTTCTCCCCTTTGGGCTACGTTGAGGAAGGCTTGGGTTACACTAGGGGTTGGCCTGGCGGAACCCTTCTGCCGGTGGTTAAGTAAGGTCGGTTGGTTTGACTAGTTAACCCAATGCTTTGCTTTAGACTTCAAGAGGGTGACCGGGTATGAACTCACCAGAACCTGGGTGGACTTACTGAAACTAAAATTGATCTTTTTGCTCGTGAGCAATGAGGTTTGCAAAAACCTTTTTCGCTCTAAAGTATTGGTCGGTAAATCCAGTAACAGACTCGAATAAAAGGAAAATAAGACTAGTCGTCAAGAGGACAAAGGTTGAAACGGTAACTGACACACACGAGAGCAGGGACAGGAGGACAGGAGAGCTGATGAAGGAGAAAGGAGAGGAAGCGAATGGAGTGAATGGGAGGGAGTAAGAATATACATGGGAAAGGAGAAGATTGAGGGAATGTAAGAGATGGTGGCCAAGGAGAGTGCAGGAAGGTGAGGGGAGGAAAAGGATGGTACAGAAGTGTGAAGGATAACAGCAGGAAGGTGAAAAGTGTGAAGAAAGGAAAGTGAGTGAAGAGTGAAAAGATGAGAGTGAGGGGAGAGACGAAAGGAAGGGAGGAGAGTGAAGGAAGACAGTCTCTCCTCCTGCTCATGCGTCCCCTCCTTTGGCATTTCCCATTGCCACGTCTCCCCCTCTTTCCTTATGTTTTCCCCTTCTGAGTCCGATTCTATTGTGTTTCCCTTCATGTCCATTCCTCTGCCCCCTCCTACTTTCCCTTTGTCTTCACCTCTTCCGTGTCTTATCCACCCACCCTGCGTCTCCCCTTCTCCTATGTTCCCCCACCTCCTCCATGTACTTTCCTCTCCCTCTGTTCTCCCCTTGTCCTACGCTCTCCCTGTATTTCCCCTCTCATATCCTTCCCTATCCCACCATGACCTATCCGCTCCCGTGTTCACTCCTCTTTCGTGTCACCCTCACTTTCAGTGCATCTCTCCATCCTTTGCCCCGTACTCAGTTGTCTCCCCCTTCCGTTTCCCTTCCTTTTGCACCTACCCCTCCCTTTATGTTTCACTCTTCCTTTGTTTGTGTACCCTTACCTTTCACCTCCCATCCGTCCCCTCTCCTGTGTCTCCTCCATCCTTCCAAGTTGCTTCCACCTGTTTCCCTTCCCACTGTCTCCCTCTCCCTTACATCCTCTACCCGAAGGAGGAGGAGGAGGAGGCTGTAAGGGAGACCTCCTCCACCTCGTTTAACGCCAATCCAACACCTTCTGTTCCATTCGTCGCCTTTGGGATTGCTTCATCTTACCTACAATGTGTTTTGGTCGCTCCCTCTCCACCGTTCTGTTTCTCATTCTTCGTTCCCTCCAGTCTGTAGCTCCTTCTTTGATCTCTTAAATACCCGCTCGCCGGCTTTGGTCAAAATTGGTCCCTCGCTTAATTCAGAGCCTATTTTATGCTAGGATGGGTTAGTTGCTCCACAAGCCTTCCCCCATCCCCGTCCACCTCCCACATCCCCGCTTAAAATTTGGCTCGCGTTGCTTTCGCTTCGAGAAAGTTTAGCTGTAGAGGGATATTTTTTTTTCTCTCTCTCTTCCTAGATGTCAAATTAAAAGTTTGGGCGTTTTAGCATCGCAATTAGGTACGGCGGGAGTGTTCATTTATGTTCTTAATTACTTTCCTTTGCTTAGGCTTAGCCAGTGGATGCTTATGGGGTTTCTCCATTCTTCTCACTTCCCCTTTGATCCATTTGCCTAGATCATAGGGGTTTACGCAGCCTTCCTGATCAATGTGAATGGATGCAATGATGTGTGTATGTATGAAAGCATTTACAGATGTTACCGGACTCAGCCGTGAAAAGTCACCTTTGGTGAGGCCGCATCATTGATAGGAAAGTTTCGTCCAAAAATTTGTCACTGCAAACGAGTCTACATTTCCCTGCTTCTGAAAGTAACGCAGCCTTGGGCTGTAGGAATCTATAGAAAGGTCCTGGGTAACGCCAGGACTCTTTCATAGAAATTGGTCCCGGAGGTAATCTTAAAGAACTGCTTGTATACATACATACATACCCACCGTGAGTCAAGCACTGCCTCCCCACCCAACCCAAGAGTTCATCTTCCTCGCGGGGCTGGTAGATAAATGGGTATCTGGCTTAGGGTTGGATGTGTGTTTGTATGTACAAGAGCGAAGATGTGGTACATACGCAAGGTTAAACGACGAGGCAACACGAGTGTGAGACTCTCTCCCCGTAACACACACAGTAATTACACACAACGAATGTCATATACTATGTATATTCGTTCATGGTGTGAAGAATGTCAGGTACTATATGGATTATATGCTTCACTGACCCACATTGAAACAGTAAATCTCGACGATTGGTAGATTACGACACAACAGATACTCGTTTCACACACGGTAGCTAGACCGAAGACTTTGGACGAAACACGGTCGCGCGGATTATCTCGTAGTTTAAAAACCTTTCGGACGACGCAAGCTTAACGGGCCTCGTCCTCCAACCTGTGTAGTTCACGTGTCGGAGTGCGACCTTAAATGGACGGGAGATTATGCTCCTCTGGCTATCGTCCAGCGGGTCGAGTGTGTGTGTGCTCATGCCCGTCTTCTGTCTCATCTACCGTACCTTCTTTACGGCGCTCAGGGAACATGATCCACTAACCCTAATGACCTTACCTTGCCGGTAGAGGTTCTTGGTCGAGAACCACGTGGTCGATCCTTGACACTGGTTGTGTCTTGGGACTTCGTGTTCAGTTCTTCAATGGGCTGCCTCGTCCGCGGAGTTCCTCCTGTCCAGACGGTTACGATTAGGTTCGTCGGCGGCAGGACGATTTGCAGTGCCTTCCCCGTCTACGTGAAGACAAGCCTTTGATCATTTTTGTAGTCTTCACGTCTCTAAAGAGAAAGAAAGAAAAAACTTAGTGCAGCACAAATTTAAAGTTCTTTGGTGAATGTCCTCCAACACACCTTTATACACCCACGCACACACACACCCACACGAGTGTCAAATTCAGTGCAAATAGGTTATTACAAATAGGTACTGAAAACACACACAATACTCATCACTCACCAGAGATAAACAACAGGCAGGGGTCTCTTTTTTCTTTAAGATTTTGGGGGGTCTACTGCTCATGAAGTCCATTATGTATACAAGTAAGGTGGGGGTGAGGGGGGGTAAAATGTGAAGGGACCCCTGAGTGACTTACATATTAGAGATTTCGTACGAGTGTGGCGGATTTGGGGAGTGTCATAAGGTTTCGAAGTGGAAGCTTCTCAGGTTCAAATCGAATGCCACGAGTAGTGGCAACTTCAGTCAGTCATTTTCTTTTAATTATCGGTGTTCTTTTTTAGAGAGTGAGTGGCCTACACTAGGGTAGTAAACAAGTGTGACTAAGTTACAGTACAGGAATGCAGCTGTGATTTGACAAAAGAAAGTAAAGTTTTAGTGTAACCAAAGGGCAACAATGAGTGTCAACTAAAGCTCCACATTCACATTATTATAGAAGTTATTTTGTGCTTTAAGCTTGACTAATAATACTGTAATTACCTTAGTGGATCAATTTAGGACCTCTAGCGTTGTCTGAACCAAGAAAGTCAGGTGAGGATTCAAATTCAGGAATGCAGCGAGACCAGCCAGGCATAACAAGATTTCTAAGGAAGAGACAAGAGGGAGAGATGAAACAGGGACCGCCACAGAGCAGATATTTAGAGGTGTTTTGGGAAACTGTTGAGAAGGAAGACCAGAAGGTAACACCAGAACAGGAGGTGGAATTGATAAAAACTGAGGAATAATTTCGAGGATCATGAAGGTTGTCATATGATGAGAGAAGACCTTTGGGATCTGAGATTTGATATAGGCAGATATATAGGCATTGGGTATGAGCAAAAACTGAATTCATTGGAGGGGATTCATGAGGTACGTAATCAGAAGAAAGAAGATAAATTCATGAAAAAACAAGTAAGATCTAGATGTCCTAGAGACTGTTCAGTTTGAGGAAAGGACTAAGACGCATGCAAAACCTAATGACAATAGTGGTCAGGGAGGTTCAGATGGAGCAATTCCTGCAGCTCTCAAGGTTGTATTATAGCAAACAGCAGGGAAGGAAGTGAGAAATGATTCGATGAGATTTTACTCCTTTCCGTCCACTGACGATGATAAAACCTAATACTTTTTCATTTACTGTGTAACCACATGGAGGAGCCCGTCAACGTGGATATATATATATATATATATATATATATATATATATATATTTACTCTTCGTTATTTATATATTAACGGTTAGGTGAAAAATATAAGACTGAAGGCATATATAGAAATTAAATCTGACATTTTAATTAATAAACGTCGCTCCCGTGAAATGAAAAAAAGAAGAAGCCATGTTTGAAATGTCAGTTCCACTCGTGTTGTTGTTGTTGTTGTGCTAAGCCGCCTGGGGGACTATGGCATTTACTGCAATAATCTTTTTACATAAACGAATGCTTGGTTAAGGTGGTGTTGTACCCTTTGAATTGGAAGTGGTTTAGGATCAGCAACAAGTGTGCTGGGAAGAGGAGTGTTGTAGTGTAACTCTCTGAGCAAGACGGTACGATCCTTGAGCATGGAGGTATACGATCCATAGGTACAATGGCTAGACCTTTCACCTGGCCTCTTATCAGTCAGGTCAGAGCTCCACGCCAATATAACCATGGGGGTCGTACCACTGTGTCCCTGGGTCGTACCATCGTGCTCAAGACGCCTTACTATCTTACCGCTGTGCTCAAGAAGGTTACCATAATCCTCCGAGGAACTGGTGTACGCAATCCTTGCTACATACAATTCACCCATAAAACTACGACCCACTGGCGCTGACCCAACGCAACCGTACAACATCGATCGCTGGTGAAGAGAAGCGTCAACGTTCCGATCGATCTCATGCCCCGCAGCGATGTGATCAGCAGCGAATACTTCCCATGGCGACGATTTCTGTCAAACCGAGCGAGCGGTTCATGTCGTTACCGCCCTGGCCTGAGTGGCTATCACATACGCTATCATTCATTCATCAGCTTCCAGTCTGATATATTCATTAGTTCTGCTTTATCAGTATATCATGGTGGATTGTGGAAGGCTCTTGATATGAGATGAAATTTTAAGCTGCGTCATAGTTCACGATACGGCTGTCCCACATCTACTCTTTTACATATCTAAATTGCATTTTGATAGATTTGATTGGGTTTGTGTGCTGGGGAAAGTGTGACGGGGAGAGTGGGGAGTATTAGAGATAAAGAGAGAGAGAGAAAGAGAGAGAGTGAAATGAAGGGGGATTAAAAGAAGTAAAAAAAGAAACGAAGGTAAGAAAAAACGTTGAAGGTAAAGAGGGAAGGGAGAAGAGAGAGAGAGAAATGAATGTTGAGAGTAAAGGATGACATGGAGAGGAATTACGTTTAGGAAGAGGAGGAAGAGGAAAAAGAGTAGGAGGAGGAGGAGGAGAAACAGGCAGCAAGAGAGTTTGCGCTACAAGGAGAGAATGAGAGGAAGATGGGCCTGGAAAGGGAAGAAGAGCTCGGAAGGGTGGTATAAGAAAGGGTAAAGAAGGGTGGAAAGTGGATGGAAGAGGAGGTAGAGCAAGGGAAGGGAAGGGAAGACTTGAGGGCCTGCCGCTGGACACGCCAGCAGTCCCTCCTCCAGCTAGCTCCCAGTACAGGCGGGATGATTCCTCCCATGAATACATCTGAATCAAGTTTGAATACACCTGGGTGACTGCATGTATACAGCCATCAGCAACACGAATGACGTTGAGGACATGTGCAATATATATATATATATATATATATATATATATATATATTTATATATATATATATATATATATATATATATACACAACTTGGCGCTGCATGGGTGTAAAAATCATAGGTCCTGGTGCTTCTCTTCCTAAACCCCACACCTACGTCTTTAATCTTCTCCTCCTTAATCAAGTACATATTTTTTTCAACCATAACAAGATCACCAATCACATTTCTTTGAACTGAGTTCTCCCAGCACAGTCATGCCTCCCATGTGTTTCAAGGACCTGTCTGGTCCCCGGGAGCCAGAGGGCACCGGGGCCCTGTGCACCCCCACTCTCCTGAGCCCTGTGCACCACCCTCTCTCCTTGGCCTTGTACACCCCCTTCTCTCCTGGGTCCTGTGCGCCCCCCTCTCTCCTGGGCCCTGTACATCCCCCCTCCCCCCCTCTCTCTCTCCTGGGCCCTGTCTTTTCATAAAGGACGTTTTATATCAGCTGAAGAGGCGGCCTTTGTTGGCCTTTAAGGCCAGGCTCTGGTAGCCGTGGATCCTGCCTTTGATCCTTAAGGTACCACCTTCAGTATAATTTGAGGCAGCTAGGCCGCCTGTTGTGAATGAGTGCAGTGAACTAAGTGTTATCTATAAAGCTTTTGAGACCACCCCTCCCTCTTTCTCAATCTAGCCTCCGTCTTTGAGGCTGGGGGTACCCACGTTCCATTGCTTACCTCTGTAGTATTTTCCTTTTCGCCACTGTAAACTTCACATAGCCTCTCACCAGAAAGTCCAGGTTCCTGGTTACTGAAACCCCATTTTCCAGTTAGCGTGACCATAGAAATGGTGGAGATCTACTTAGCTTCCATGATTATATCTCCTCTGTGAATCGTGTTTCACCTCTGTTCTTTTACCTTTTCATTTACCACATAAACTTAAGCATTACGTGATCCCTTTTTCGAGTTAGTGCATCATATACGATATTCTTAATGTCTAGATTGCTGTGTATGATGATAAGATCTACTGATGATGGTGTATCACCCCATCTCATCTTAGTACGTTCACTGACATGCTTGTATAGGGATTTCTCCTACATGCTTTCTAAGAACTTGTCTCTACAACTACCTCACAAAGAAAACCCAAAGTCCTCTAGTCTATCTGTTTATAGTGGAAATATTTCATTATTAATATTTTACCATATATCAAAAGTACCTCTTTTGACTCCTTCACTGACCATCCTAATTGTTCTTCACTGTTATCATTGTATATTTTCTTCTGGATCGTGAAGATTCTTCATGATTATATATGAACATCACTATGCACTTCTTTTCTCCAGTTACTCCTACCTTGATGTACTGCCTGAATAATTTGTGTGTTTAAGTGCGTGTGTGTGTGTGTGTGTGTGTGTGTGTATGTGTGTGTGTGTGTGTGTGTGTGTGTGTGTGTGTGAATAAGGTATATGTATTTATATATGAAGAGATACATTGTTCCCATGTGTACATGTGCACGTGTTTTAGATTATTTCTCAAAGGCTATCCCGCCTAACGTACAGCACTGATAATCTGTCTGAAAGGTTAAGGATATTTCAAGCGACACTTTTTCTCCCCCTAAAGAACAATGCACAGTGGTTTGGTCATTGTTCAGCTGTGCAGACTCACGCGAGATGATCATGTGGTTTCCCAAGGGTTTTGACGTCAGTGTTCTAATTTTTCACACAGTGAGAAGGTACGCGCGTGGTCCTTCGTCGTTGCTTTTGGTGGCGGTGTTCCGTTTTTGTCGCGTAGCCTTGTTACGAATTCACTAACATAGAGTACAATGGCATAGTCCTGGGCAGGTATGAGAAGTGGCACGCTCCCACTCTCCTTCCGAAAGGGGTTGCATCCTAGCCCACTGTAAACACCTATTACTAAAGATGTACTTATTTGGAAAATTCTTCTCCTGTTTTTTGGAGGGGAGACATATCGTGAGCCCGCACACACTGGATACGCTCCTGAAAAATGGGCGACTGGTCTCGAGTACCTTTGCCAAACGTGTCTGCATCACTTTCTTGACAATCCTCCTCAAGACCAAAGCGGGACGAACCCGTAAGACTGGCAATAGGTGGATTGCCTTAGGTCGCCCAGGGCAGCAGTACTGTTAGAGAAATGATGGTTAAGTTGTCTCTCACCCGTTGGGGAGTCTGTTCTACGGTCGCAGTCACACTCCAGCATTCCTTTGAGATCCGTCTCATGTTCTTATAGCCTTCTTTTTTATCCCAATGGATATCTTTATGGATCTTTTTCTGTGTCCTCATTCCTTCTCACTTTCTCTTTTATCTATTTACTTCAGTAGGCCCCATCTTCTTCGGACACTTGAACACTTCGAACACAGCAGGACGATCACTTGGCCGGTAGGCCATGAAAATCAGGTCATACATCCCTGACCGCAAAAGAGTCGTGGTGCAAACAGAAGACAACTACTTCCCTAACGTGACGCCGCAGAAGACAGGCAAGATCTTTTAGCAAACGTCTTGTAACTTTCGGGTCATCGAAAACAGCAAGTGTGACACTCGTCCATGAGAACTACTCGAGGATGAAGATTTTGCATGCATAATCCTCCCTTGCGTCGGGGAAATGTCAGAAAATGCCACAGAGACATCCTGGTGCCAAAATCATTTGTTCGCCATATGTGTAAAAATCGTCATCCCTATTGACCAACTCTCTATCATGAAACTAATAACAATGTCAGATCATTTGGAAAAAACTAAGCTTTGTCATCTTGTGATCACCTGTAGTATTCAAAAGCTACCGAAAAAATAAGAGTAATGACTTTAGAAAGGAAGGAAAAAAGAATTGGATTTCAAGGAGAAAGAATATTGGATCCAAAATTCCCGGTAGGCCTATTGCTTGTTTAGAATTGTGTTCTGTCAATCTTTTTTTCCTGGTCGAGGAGCCCTGTAAGCAGCATGGAATATTTTATGGAACCCCGATCTCCGTCCTTATTTTCCCATTCTTTCTTAAGCAAAATGTTTTTAGTTCATAAGCAATTTTGTGGCAAACATTAGCCAATCTTAAGTCAAAAGAGCTCCATTAATAAATTACGAGCTGCTGGGCTTCCATAACTTTTTTATACTTAGATATTACAGAATGTTGCTGAACCCTTGAAGGATTCTCGCGGAACCCTGGCTGAAAAACACTGGTCTAGAAAAAATATAATAAACCCGATCCCCAAATACGAGGATCCCTTTGAGGGAACAGGGTAAGAAGCCTTGGGGGTAAAGGAGGGCCCGCCTGATCCTCAAAGTATCGAGAGTCCTTTGAGGGAGCTGGGCCAGGAATGGAGGACAGAAAACCTAGGTTCTCAGATGGTAGGAGGGAAACCTAGGTTCCTAGATGCTAGGAGGAAACCTAGGTTCCCAGATGCTAGGAGGAAACCTAGGTTCCCTGATGCCGGGAGGGAAACCTAGGTATCTAGAGGCCTGGAGGAAAACCTAGGTTCCAAGAGGCCTGGAGCCATCTGTGGGTAGGAGGCCAACACTTGTAAGGACAGAAATCTCCAACGGAAGAGCGAGGAGCTCTGTGTGTAAGGAGTCGAGGAGCAGGTCTGGTGTTGGCAATTCCCGTCCACAGAGACCCAGACGTTAGCCTGAGCTTATCCTCCTGTCGCTGCAGAGCATGTCATCACCAGGAGCATAAGTCCATTGTAACCCCGAGTTGGGGAACCTGAAGTAGGAGAGGTAGAGAGAGAGAGAGAGAGAGAGAGAGAGAGAGAGAGAGAGAGAGAGAGAGAGAGAGAGAGAGAGAGAGAG
>JAYMFT010386452.1:0-20068 GCA_038088735.1 Panulirus argus | reverse complement strand
TATATATATATATAAATATATATATATATATATATATATATATATATATATATATATATATATATATAATCCATTATAACAAGTACGTGGCCTGAGGTGTTGAGTGAACGTAGGTAGTAAAATGTTTTCAGTTATATTTCCCTAGCGTTATGGTTTGTGCAGACGCCATATTGAGGAAGACTGGGTAGGATACAAGGAGACAGCGCTGTACATCTGCAACCCTCCTCTTACCTCGATGGACGACTAACCGTTTTTTGGCCCCGTTTCCCTACAGTCCATCTCCTCCGGAATTGTCCGTCTTATGACACCATCACTGTCACTGGTCACTTCTCTTGGGCATATGTGTGCAGCTCCCAAGGCTTTTCTCTCCCTCCTTTGTTTAATCTTTTCCGTATGACTCCAGTTCCTTGGAAGGTGTCCATCCAAACTCAACTATATGAAGAACAAACTCACTCGATGACGACGCGTATCAGCTTCATCTTCGCTGATCCTTCTGGCTGCACCTCGCTCTTGATGAATGGCCGGACAGCCAGCGCAATGCGCACCTTGCGCCCCGCCGTCCGTTCCCATCACCTATCCCTGACGACGCAATAAAATGATTCCCGTTTTCTGCAAGAATCTACTTGTATCTTGTTTTCCAGTGTACTGCTTTTAGTGGTCTCTCTGCTTCTCTCCATTATGGTATGGTCGTCTTCCTGAGTATAGCTGATAAACCTCAAAGGTGACTAAACTGTTCGAACATCTCGCTGAAATATCTGTTCTCGTCCACGCACTCGTTTCTACATATTCAAAACGCCCTTAAAAACAACCCAATGACGTTGTTATGTCGTTAAGGACCGCGAGATAAGGAATCAAGTTATTGTTGGTGGTGGGTTTACGATACGCTGAGAACTCCACCTCCTGCTCGGAAATCCACATCTTGCAATCTAAGATTAGTCTTCTTCCTCCTCCACTTCCACTCTAAACTGTATATCTCTGTTTACACTGTTTAACGTCCTCAGTTTGTTGTCTGTTTCTTTGGGAAGAATTACTGTGACGTCATCAAAATATCTGTACCAGGTGGCATCCGCGCCCGTGATTGTATTCTCAGTGTCCATCACTAAAGTTTCTAGCTGTCCAGGGCATGACATGACAACGCTAGGAGAGGACACGCTCAGCATCACCACGTGAAACACTGCACTACACTGTGAGGCATCGACCTTGCCATGTGAAGCGCCCAACATTGACACTTTCTGGTCTTGGTTAGGTTAGGTTAGGTGAGGTTAGGTTAGGTGAGGTTAGGTTAGGTTAGGTTAGGTTAGGTTAGGTTAGGTTAGGTTAGGTGCTGACTAAAAGACTTGCCCAAATGTAATTTCCTTACCAATCAAATGACGTAGGATTTTTTTTTTTTTTGAGCTTCCTGGTAATGATGCTTCGCGCACGACGCTTTACTTAGTTAGTCGTTAATGACCATATGACCTGACCCTGGCGAGGAATTACCAGGTGGGGGATGGGGGAGGAAGGATGACAGGGGGGGAAGGGAGGGGAACGGCCTCTGCCACGGTGAGAGTTACGAGCAGTGACGGGTTGGTCGTGTGGCTTCAGAGGTTGAGAAAGATGGCAGACGAGGAAGGCAGGAAGAGTAATTGTGTGCGAGTGTTTTATTACCCATTTGCACTGTTGGAAAGGGACATTTACATTCGTTAGGCCCTCAACTCTTATTTTTGCATTTTCATCCTCCAAGGGTTTCTGTTATCTGTCTTTCCTGTGTATTTCCAGTTACTTGCCTGACTTCATTTGTGTCCTCTCGTTCTGGATTATCTTGTGGCCTCCAAGAACTGCTCCGTATTAACGTGGTCAAGGGCTCTTGCGAAGGTGAGTGGGTCGAACAGCAGCCGAGGGATTCGAGAACTCCCCGCCACTGTTGTAACAAATGACCGTCGATGTCCTTCCCTCGTGTCCAGCCGTTCTCTCAACACTTTCGCTCCTGAACTGTCTGCTTAGTGGTATCTTGTCCAACCATGAGATGGGTCTGAATTTTAGATTGTTAAGCATACAATATACTGTTCATCTCTTTGGATGGAGAAGATTATGAGAGTCATCAAATATAAAAATAAGCCAAGGAAGAAGTAATTACTACGGTTGCAGCTGTGATGCTGCCAGTTGCCAGTCTGAACTGCCAGTAAGAGACGAACGTCTCATTTTACTGACCGCATCCAAGCTCATCAGCCTGGGCTGTACCCGAGTACCGGTGGATGAGCCACCTGCTGGACTGGTCCCATGGTAAGAGACGTGCCAGTAAAGACCCGTCATGACCAGGGTGGTCTCTGGACGGGACGGGTGCACCGACGGGTCATATCGCCGTGGGGTGCGGACATCAAAACAAGAGCAGCCTGGCGGCCCCAAGTGCGGGTGAACCTCGCGAACCCACAATGTCATCCCATCTCTGAACAGACAGGGCGGGAGTGTGACGAGTGGCACTCAAGATGCAAGCTCTGGCCTCGCACAGGCACCAACCACTGTTGCATACTCTTGCTGTCATTCAGACGTTCACATGTGTCAGGGAGGCAAACGCTTCCTTACCTGGGGTCACTAGACACTCACGAAGCTTCGTGCCGAGCCTGACGTCGCGTATGACTTCACGCTGCAACTCCTGCCTCACGCAGGGTGATGATCCAGTCAGTCTTGGCAAAGGTTACACTATTCTCTTCAGTCCGCAAAGAGAAATAGTGGAATGGACGTGGGTACCAAAAGTCCGGCATACCTGCCTTTCGTTACCTGTGAAATCCTAAAACTATTGGTGTCCCTTTACACGATATTAATCAGATTCATCGCGAGACATCGCCTGTAGAACGGAACGCAATTAGAACCAGGGAAAGATCGCTTGCCCAGCGGCTGACCTAATTGGCGTCTGAAGAGCTTGGATGACTCTCTTCGTCACCCCAAAATCACCTGCTCCTCGGTACTAGACATTCCTCGAAACCTGGCCCGAGAGAGACACCAGGGACTTATTACACCACTTCCGGCCATAAGAATTTGTGAAAACGTTTGATACCTTCCAGGTGAACAGCCTCAAGTGCCCGCTTTCTGGGGAGCGCTTAATAAGCCTGAATCCAAGGATCGCCCACCAGAAGCTGCTCTTGTCTCTGCTCAGAACTGTTTTAGTGATATAGATTACTTCGAAGTCTTAGATAGAGTAAATTACTTTAGCTTTTAAAATGAGAGGAGGCGCTCTCTACCATGGGAATCAAGGATCATTGTCTCGTGGGCTGCGGTAGGACATACCGCTTCAAAGGATAACACGGATGGTGCCACAACGGAACCTTTAAGACTATATGGCTAGTTTATGGACGGGATCTTGAGATCATTGATCACGAAGATAACTTCAGGATGAATTTAAACCCTCAGGTGAGAATGACGTGCTACGTGCCAGGTGTAACCAAGATATTCTCTTTATCTAACTCTTTAAGACTCATTTTCTTTGACAGCAAAAGCTGCCAAACCCTTCAACATACAGCTAGGGTTTGCTTTCACGCTCTTGGATGTCGTCAGCCTATGTGGTTATCGGGTACTAGACAAGGTTAGGTCCTTATACTGCCACTTACCTCAAGCTTTACGACTCATTCCAACAGCAACAACACGACAGAACATTCTCCAGAGTCGGGGAGGAATCGTAGTCTTGACAGTCAGACACAAGGGTAATATACATAAGTTCCAGTTGCTTGTCTCCTCCATGGTGGACCCGATGAAGGAAATCATATCATTATACAAGACCAACGACCTCACCTCGGCCGCCCTGGTCGGAGGATCCCACTACACCGAGGATCTTTCATCCTCGTCTTTATCTGGCGCCAAGCATCAACACAAAAGATCAGGGGACGGCATATCAGCGCAAGCCAAACTTTATTCTTATACAGACCAGATAAACAAACTGATTAGCTTTCCCTAAACACTTAACAATGATCTTGCTGTGGAGAATACCTTCATAAGAGTATCAAGAGAGGATATCAAAAGGAAATTCATTCTCGTATGTCAAAAGGAAGCATCAGTAGCCAGGGTTAAGCTTTAAAGTTTCTGAGCAGAGATGGCATCTGTGAGGTTACAGGACAACAAGGATACGAATTCCCTCCCGCCTCTTCCTTGCTTTGCCCAAACATCTTTGGTGGTGTGTATGTGTGTGAGAGAGAGAGAGTTTTGTTGTATCTACAGTCAGTGGGAAATCAACACTATACACTTTTCATTGAGAAACAGAAGAAAGTAGAATCCGATCACATATAGCATAGCTAAAACCTGATGTTACAGATTGTTTTGTAACGAACGGACCAACTGGTGGAGGTGAAGATGAGTGTTAACGGGCACGCAACGTGACAATGACGAGAAGAATATGAATCAGGCGGCGTAAAACAGAGATAAGTCACTTTTGCAAGCTTTTAAAAATGACTAATTTTGACACGCATATCAATGAGACAGAAATGAATGTAATTTGTCCCTTCCTAAAAAGCTAGCGAACAAGATTTGCAGTCCAGTGAGAAAGAACAAAGGTGAGACTGACGTATCCAGGGAAGACTCAGGAATACTGCAGAGGAAGAAAATAATAGTCATGATGTAAGGAAAAAACGAATTTCTTCATGACTAAAAGAGGCTCTGACGTGTGAACATACCCTGGCAATACTCTGGGAAGTGACAGATATTTCCACAAAAATTCCTATCGACTCTTTCCTGAAATGTTCGTATAACCGACCGAGCACTATCTATGATTTGCACCAGGCTATGGATGCTGGAGGCCGCATCAGACCCGGGAACTGATGCTGATGTCTGAACGAAGAGAATCCATTATGCTCTGTTAAAGGTAAAACTTAAACATTAGAAGGTCCTTGAAATACCATTATTTGTATCACACAAGTTTATGCTAAAATGGATCATATTTTCGTCCTATCTGTCGGCACAAAACACAAAATTCCGGCAACAATAGTTCCTGTTCGACGAAAGACTCCCCATGTCGCTCCAAGAACTCTTGCATCCTGAAACAATGACTTTCAACCGTCACAGTAACCCTGGTTGCGATCAGCCTCCCCTCAAATAGCTCTTACATGATCAAATCCCGTAACATTAAACCTTCGTATTAACATATTCGCCGGATATTTCCCTGAAAAGAATATTCAGCACGTGTCATGTTCATTGAGAGATTGACTTCACGTTCTCGCCACAGTGGTCGAAAGAGGATGAGGTTTGCGTAGTGAGAAGCCCTTACATCTGGCCAGAGCCTCTGCCAATCCTCCTTTTACAGAAAAACTTGTGTTTTTATAGACGGATGAAATGTAATCTTTTTGAATGTCATCTGGGATTTAGCGGCGACCTGTCGGATCTGAACCGTGAGTGGGTTGTGGTGCTCCTTTTCAGAGGGAGAATTATAAACATAAAATGTTCATTTTTTACAAACACACACACAAAAAAAAAAAGAAAATGCCTAAAGACACAAGCACACGCATGCAAAAACACTCACTTACAAAAACATATAAACCTTTAAGAGTCAGGTCTACAAACACCGTTGAAACACTCATTAATGCCAACAGTCTTTTTCTCTTACGCTTTTTTCCCTTCTCTCAAGACAGCCTTGACTTGTGCTATGTATGTCACTATATAGAACATAAGTGTATACATTTCATTTATGTATTGCACTTATGTTTGTGGGTGTTCCCATATGTGTATGTGTATGTGTGTGTGTAATCTTTTATGTGTGTATATTCTCTTTTCGTATTAGAGAAAAAACTCTAGTTTGTAGCACACTAGTAGAGTCGTACCTCCCGGACCTTCACCTGGTAGCTCCTGTGGAGGGTCAGAAATCACATCATGCTTACGCCAAAGACCCAGTCAAATGCAAACGGAAACCAGCTAGCCATTGACTTTGGACTAAGACTTACACTCAGCATTAGCTTTCACAACATCGGCGAACGGCGGAATGACATTGTTCTGGGGTATGATCACTCACCACAGCATTTTTCTCTTCATACCTCCTATATTGTCTGCACAACTTTCCAACTAACCCGAAAATACCTTCCCAGCAGCCAGGAATTTCACCTCCTGCCAAGGATATTGGCGAGTTAATGGCAACGTTCTTGGCGTGTCTAAAGACAAGAGAGTCTTTTTGTTGTGTAAAATTCCGAGGTTTCTGTTCACCAGCTGACTCTGCTCAGTTGTACATTTAGTTCAAACGTAACACGCGTTCACAAACATCGAGGGGTTCTCCATTACCTGCAAGTGTCGAGATCTTTCCTCTCGCGTAGCACAGTAATCATGATCACAACATTCGTATGTAAGATAGCTGACGAGATGATCATAGCACATATGTATTCTATAACAGCGTAATATCCTTTATGAGGGAGTGTATTCACCTGCATGATTTCCCTTTGTACTGTGTTTCTTATGTACGTATATCACATACAGGACCTGTTTTCTTGCCAGTTCTGATGGATATATGTATTTTCTTATGTGTATGAGCATGGGTCGGACAAAGGGCAGATACTCAGATCCGACGTTAGACAGACGCTATACATACGCCGTCTGACAAACGTCTGTCACATTCCATTCTTCGCTAAACCTTTAGATCAAATGTCTTATTTTCCCTTTGGAAATTTGGAAGCAAGTGTGTCGGTCTTTTTGTTCAGTGGGATCTTATCCGCCCTCATAACTCATGTTCACTTTTCTATTTCCTTCGTTATCATTCACAATCTTTCAGGTTCTTTATTATGACGATGAAATTTGAAAACATATTAGTACACATGTAAATGTTTAGGTCTTTATTATATTAATTATCTAGTCATTTTCAACTCGTGAAAAGATGATGAACATTTTCCATTTTTGTTTTAGAATATGTACTAAAAACGTGTCAGACTCAAGAGTTGAAAACTATTACGCTTCTCACTCATGTCAAACACTCTGCAGTTTTTAGCTACGATAGTTAAACATTTTCATAGTTCCTGCTACACATTTTCTAAACACTCATTTCCTTATTTTCTTATTTAGTATTTCACGTACTTTCCTGAAACTCCATTCCATTTTTTCCGGTAAAATGTTATGTTTTCTATTATACAAAGGTTGTACTGATCTTTTTTCCCGAGCACAAAATTCTACATTTTTGTACAGAACGAAACGGCTTTTTATTTTATGAATATTAACGCTTTTACTTGCTTTTCCATATCTTTTTTATGTCCCAGCTGTACGGGGTCATGATGGAGGCTCTGTGGCAGACCTCAGTATATATTCCGTGTTACAACGCCAACACATACACAGGAACACACTGGATTTTGTTCACTGAATTCGTAACTTTTAGAGAGACTATCGATGCAAAGATGAGAGGATACAACGAATGTCTGCTGCAGGCTTACATACAGGGAAAGGCCCCCGCCACACTTGCCGCGTTACCTGCATAGAAAGTGGCGCGTCACTACCAGAGAATGTGACACTTTGCCTGTGTAGGATGTGACGCGCCACCGACGTACGTTGTGACGTGTCAGGTGAGGCGTCACACGTGGCCGAGAACAGCATCCCTAGGATTAATATTATGTCGGATGAGGAATAACGGCAAAATGAGAGGCAAGATTTACGTAACTTGGAAGGTTTTGATGTTAGTGTCAGGGAAGGGTTGTAATGTTGGCCTAAGGTGAGGATTCGAGTTGTCTTTGCGAGACGAAGAGGAGCTCCTTCCGCAGGCGAACCCTTCACAACATCCCTTAAAAAGATCTGTACCGGATCTCATATGCTGGAAGGGGCCCTTGAGTGCAAGGTGGGGCCTGGCTGTCCCTTGAGTGGCAGCCGGGCCCTGGGTGGGAGAGAACAGCCGCAGGTTTAGCAGCTATCGATCCCTTAACGGAGGGGGTAAGGATGGAAGCGACCTTATGTTGAAGGGCCATATGGGTCAGTGTTGCAGGTACCATCAAGTGTCGGGTTACCGCCCTACCTACAGCTTCTGACCGAGTTAAATTAGCCACACATACGCACGCACGCACGCACGCATACACACCGGGCCTCCGTGGTGTAATGGTTCGCGTTACTGACCATGAGGTAACGCGGGCCCGCCCTGAGGTGGAGCCGCAAGGGTTCGAATCCTAGTCGCAAGAGTCGGTCTACGTTCAGCCCAGGTGTTCATCATCCTCTCGGGGCTGGTCAATAAATGGGTACCTGGCTTAAGCTGGTGTGTATAAATACACACGAGTAGAGGCATCGTACATAAAAGTAAAAGTAGAGGCCAACACGGGTTTAGAACACTCTCCCCGTTACACACAAATAATAATCACTAAATATTAATCACACACACACACGCGCGCGCGCGGATGCACATATGGTGCATGGATGATGAAATTCAAGCCGAGTATAACTGAGGTGGATGTGAGACAGTGAAAGAAGAACCTCAGTAGGAGTGCAGCCACCTGCGTGAGGAGGCAGGAGACAGACAGACAGAGAGAGTGCCTTGCCTTCCGCCAGAGTCGCACATCAGGGGACCAGCAAGAAGGACAAGGTGTCTGTTGGCAAACGTTAGAATATCACTGAAGAAGTATTTGCATCCAGAAATGTTCAGCAATATGACTGTTTCCTACTTTGGGCCGAAATTAGAATATGCTTCTCCAGTTTGTCACCACAAATAAAAAGGCATAAGAAGCATCTAGTCTAGAGGAGAGAGGGCAACAAAAATAGCACTAAGATTAAGAAAGCTCGTTTCCAAGTAAAGGCTAGAGGCCCTTTCTATGTTATCTCTGGAAGAGAAGAGAATACGGTGTGACCTGATCGCAATCTTTAGGAACTCAAACAAGCTTCACGATGCAGGCTGTGAGGAGGTCTTCGGAAGGTGTTAAGAGAGAACAGCCAGAGACCATAACACGAAATTAAGCAAAAGACTTAATAGAAATGATGTAAAGAAGTATTGTTATAGCATTACGTTAGTGGATGAACGGAATAAATTGAGACAGTGAATGTGGACAGCGCATCAGGGTTTATAAAGTTGTAAGACAATGAAGTTCAGGCGGCGGTGCCCCAAGAGTGAGGAAGTTTCTCCTCGAACTGTCCAAACAGATAATTGCACACACACACAATATCACTAACCAACGCACACACATATCTACATTTATAAGTCTACAAACAGAGGATAAACCCACAATCTCCTTTCAATTCTTGCCTTCAGGTATAGTGAAATTTCTCATCTGCCGTGCGTTATTTTCTTCAGGTATATCTCATAGCTCCAGGTCACCACGCACTACCACAAATGAATGCATAGATTTTTCCGTTCAGTTGTAGTCATTATGATGATTATCCTCCACATGAAGCCCACGGATGCCTAGCAATAAGTTGTATTATAACAACGAGTTTTCTCTTCCATTTTCCTGCTATGTACAAGAAATGAATTCTGAAATTATGTTTTCTAAGACTCGAAAATAGAAAATAAAAGTGTGAAATACAATCGAGTTCCATGTCATCTTCTAATGGATATACTGGAAGGGATATATATATATATATATATAAGTAATGTGTTTGCTGGAAGGGATATGCATGTGAAATAGGATTTTTCCCTGGTCATTCCTTGAGCATTACATCATGATTTATTTTGTCAGCTGACGATGACCAAAGTGAAGGGCGTTGTGGCGAAAAGGCTGAACTGTGTCAACCCGTTAGTTAAGGAATCCTGAGAGTCCCTGTTTCTTGCAGGAGGATTAGACCCGAGGAATCTCACTCGAGTGGGAAGGATATGAGCCTAAGGACTCTCTTTCTTTTAAGGATAAGATCCTACACTGACTCTTGCCTGGCTTCTTCTTCCGCCGGTTCATTCGCCACGGACCCGATGACCTGCAATGACCTCCAACCACTCGCCGTGACCTGCAACCTTGGATGACCTTGGACAACCTCCCATCATCCCTGGATGACTTGAATCAACTTCTGTCAAATCGCATAACCGTTGTTAACCTTCCGTCACCCTGGTTGGCCTCTGTCTCGAATGGACTTCACCAACTGGTCACCTGAGACCCCGGAACACACTGCCGTCCTCTCCTTTGCCCACATCACTGGGGAACCTTCTTCCATTTTCCACGCCCTGCCCCGCTACGAGTGACCCCACATACTCTGTCCTGATGGTGTGTTTGGTCATTCTGTATCTACCTCTGCTCTGTGACCTGTGAATGACCTGGATGTACCTGGGTGGCACTGTAACGACCTGTGACCTGGTAACGACCATCTTGACGACCTGCCTTGACTTGGTCCTCGGGGAACCATGGGAAATACGGAAAGTAGTGTGACGTCAGGAGTGAAGGCCCAGGCCAACGCCGTCGTAGAGATCTACAGCCTCGTTGACCTCAATGGTAAGCCCTCGTTAACCTTAAAGGTACGTTCTCGTTGACATCAATGGTATAGCCCTCGTTAACCTAACAGGTAAGTTTTTGTTAACCTACATGGTAAGACTATGTTAAACTTAATGGTACTTGTTTGTTAACCTCAAAGATAAGGTCTTGTTAACCTTTATGTTAAGTCTTCGTTAACCTTAATGACGCGTTCCAGTTGACCTCATTGATTAGTTCTCGTTGACTATCATGGTAAGCCTTCGCTAACCTTAATGGTACGATCTCTTTGGCCCTGATAGTAAGTCCTCGTTGATCTTAACGTTAAGTAAGCCTTCACCTTCATGGTAAATCTTCATTGACCATCATGATAAGTATTCGTTGACCGCAACCCAGTCAATGTATCACTTATTCATTCCCTGAAATTATTCTCAAATCGTCGATCATCAACAGTCAGTTTGTAAAACATGAAACTGTCCAATCAGTTTATCAACCGCCAGGCGGATCAGTCAGTCCATCAGTAAAGCACTGTCTCATGAGTCGGTCAGTGACAACCAAATTGTGAGTCATTAGAACAATCCAAAGATCAAATGTCACAACAAATACCAGAATCACAACTGATCAGTCAGATTCTATTTACTCAGCTGAGCAATTCTTGATCAATAATTAAGATCTGATTAGCAAGCCGACCATTCGACCAGCCATTCACTCATGAAAGCAGCTAATCAGTCGGTCAACTCATTCGTTAGGTAAAGAACCGATGATGATATACTTTATCCGATGAATAAACTGCTAACAAAGTCAACCAAAAACGAATCAGTTTACGAACCAATCAAACAAAGGACTGATTATGTAATCAGTACCTGTAACGGTACCAGAGCTCCTGTGATGGTACTACAGTACCACTCGTGGTATCAAAGCACCTATGACGGTACTACGGTATCTGTGACGGTACCAGAGCACCTGTTACGGTACCAAAGCACCGTCGCTGGTGTGTCAGATGTCACAATACTGCAAAACTCCCATCGTTCCCCAGGACGTATCGGTGTAAATGCCTCTCACAGACATTTCACTGAAATTAAAATTCTGGCATTCGGAATAATCATGTGAATGGAAATGTCCAGGATCCTGACAAGCGATCTGTCTGTGTGGTGGCGAGTCTCGCTCACTCATCTAGCCACAACCCGCTGCACCTCACAACCCAGAAATAATTAAAGATCTTTACTCTTCCGTTATCCTGTTGTCATACATTCTCGCTGAGGGAAATGGTAAGCACATACACTTTTATAGGAGTGTATAGGTATACAGTTTCAAGCAGGTTTCTCTCTCTCTCTCTCTCTCTCTCTCTCTCTCTTTCTCTCTCTGCTTTTATTACAAAGAGCCATATGGTATTTTTGGGATTTGCCTTGTTGCATAGTACATCAAGTTTCGTTCTGAGATACCAAGAGAGGCACCCCATCCTTCCTGAGTCTGTTCGAGAAAATGTATGGCATAATGATATACGCAAACTGTGGCGTTGATAAGGGCTGATCATTTCCTGTGTCGGGCTGGGGTGAAGGCCGGACGCCGCTCTCGTCCAGCCACAGTCATCACTGATGCCCGGCAATTCGAGCCCTTTCGTTACCGTATCAGACAATAAGATTCGAAGCCTTTTTCTTTCCTTCCCCGGACGTGAAGTCCTTACGTAAGGCTAGGGAAGATAGGCCTGCCCTTTAGACGGGGTAAGGACGCCAGTAGATCTCATGAAAGAGCAGGGTCCTTCCAGTAGTCCTGCAGTGATGATTTGCCCAGTTTTCTGCCAAAACGACAACTGACAATATTGACGTGTTGATGCGGTGATGATTATGATGTGGACTCAAATGCCGAGTACTCAGCACAGGAACATGCTGGCTCAGTTTGAGACTGATCGACCAAAGAATATACGAATATTTAGAAGTGATTTTATCTTCCTCCTTGGAATGAAGAACGAAGGAATATGGCAAAAAACAGTGACCACACTTTTCTGTGAAAGATGATTATGGTAATCCTACTGATTACTTTTCCTCCTGATGCTGGATTTACCTCCACCATACAAGGCTGAGGAAGGCGAGGAAGACAATGTAGTTATCATCAGGAGCTTGATATAAGATTATCAAGTAATGACTTATATTTTGTCTTATCCTCATGACATTTGTGTGAGGGGACAAGAGCTGAAGAGAGGAAGGGAAAACGTGAGACAGTAGCCCTGGTGTGCGAATGTGTAGTGAACAGAATGTGTGGGAGAGGTGTTAAAATGAGAGAGTATGGAGAGAAGGAGAGTAGCGCTGGGAAAGCGCTTCCTTTCCCTGTGTCTAGTTGGAAGATGAAAACAATGTAATTGAGATCTAAGTTAATTCCGATTACTTTTCATCTCATCTCGTTTTGAAGGACATTTGCGTTAGGAAAAGATTACTTTTCCATCAGTAGACTGGCACGAATCATAGACTGGCGCGAATCATAGACTGGCACGAATCATAGACTGGCGCGATCACCTGTGAAATATTCGCCAAATTTGGAATTATGCAAATCAGATTGCGTGGCTGGCATGTAGCGAGTGCCGCTCACATGACAGGATCTAAGGAGACGGGTTATTGTGGGAAGCTCTGCTGTGACGGAGAGGTGGGTCAAGCCTGTTACAACCTGTGACGGGAAGTTCTACTGCCTGTGACGGTGACTGTCACTGCCTGCTACACGCTGTTACTTCCTTGGTGGTAAATCTTAATGCCTTTGACGGTAAGTTTTACTGAATGTCACATGCTGTGACGGGAGTGGGGTTATATCAGGCTCGTTGTTACATTTTGTGACGAAAAGTGTTACTGACTGTTGTTACATTATACCTGCCTCACTAACTTCACCATACCATCCCTTTTACATGTAACTTTCTCATCGCTTACCTTAAGTTTTCTTGGCTGGCCAGCAGCGCCTTACCTGACCTTGATTTCTTCCTTCCCTTCTGCAGGAGGCGGAGAGCTGGTGGAGCTGATGAAGAAGGCCAACAAGAGCAAGGAGTACAGCGAGTTGGACGAGACCATACGCTCAAAGATCCCCAAGTATATGTATAATGGAGGAGAGGGCAAGTGCTTGCCCATCCACAGGGTGGTCCTCAGGAGGAACAAGGAGAGGCCACCAAGCAAGGAGGTTTGTCATCTGTCTGATAATAACATTATCATTTTTTTCATATTTGGTCGCCGTTTCCCACATAGGGAGGTATGTCTAACAACAAATGAAGATTGGGTTATGATATGTGTTGATGATGGTGCGACCATTGAAAGACTTCCTGAGGGAAAGAAGTGGACCCTAACGAGGGAAAAAGTGACTTAGGGTTGAAGATGAGACCTGTGAGAGCATTTTGCGTTAGCACTGAAAACTTAGGAGAAATTAGAAGTAGAGGAGTAAGACCGGAGAAAGACATGATAATGGACGAGAATGCAGAGGAGAGCTGCAAGCCTCGTGACGAATTCGGGGGCGGTCTTTGAGAAGAATGAGCGACTGTGAGACTTGTATAACTTCGGGGAGGCTGGTGAGCGTCCAGGGTCTCAAGTATTTAAGGACTATCATTAATCAGGAAGGAGGAATGGGTCCGCTCAGGTGGCTTTGGAAAGCGAGGGAAGTTGCAAGTAGTAAGGAGGGTCATCTGGAAACGCGGGAATGGAAAATGATAACGACGAATAGATTGTGCTTAAGCAGGTGAGAGGAAGGGACGGACAGAGGGTGAGGTAGAGAGAGAAACTGTGGACCTTTATCCTGGCCAGTGTAACCCTGCACTCGTGGCAGGAGCAGTGTAAACAGTGTGTGTCTGATGCTGGTCCGGCATGGCCCACCGGCTTCCTCTCCGCCCTGGCGTGTGGTTGGACACGACCCACTGAGGGCATCTGAGCTCAGACGAAAACCCGTCATTAGTACAGGAGGAAAACAACAACAACAACAACATGCAGTTGTGAAATGTAATAAGATATCGTCTTTATCGTTTTATGTCGCGCGTCGCTCATCTCTGTCAGCGATCAGGGACTCCTCCCGCCCGTCATGACCTGGTCGCGGATGTCAAGGCTTCGGGCTTGTCCTGTTTGTGTTTACCCTTAAGCGGCAGTGAGTTTGGAGAATAATTTGTGCCATTTCTTGGCAATAACTTAACAAGTTATGCAAGAAACGTGAGGGACTTGTGGTGGATCACCAGGATTTTGTATCCTGGTGAGTTAGTTGTGTTGCGGACCTGATGATGAGGCTAGGATACCCTGGCTACAGAATTTTTGGCGGAGTCTGAGAGCTAGGAAGCTTCCCCGATGCAGAATTCTACCTAAAGGAGCAAGACTCTTTAATCACCTTGTTTCTCTCTTGGCAAATATTCTTGATATTCATTCTACCCGATAAAAAAAAAAAAAGAAAATAGTCCATGTCACCAAAAACTTAGTTGCTTGTTGCACTTTTTGCCTATGAACTAATTGGGTCATTAAGGCCGTCAGTTCCAAGCTACATCCATCAACCGAAAAATCTTTATCGCCTTCTTCAGGTGCTGAGGATGATTCTAAATTCTCATACGCCCTCACTAGGTACGTGGCCCTTACCCAGATGTTCAGTGAAGTTATAATCAAAGTTAGGCAGGGCAGCCATTTAAAGGATGTACGAAAGTTACGTCAAACATCTTCCGTCTCAGGACAGACCTCTGAATTTTCATTCAGGATAAGTTAATCTTAAAAAAAATAAGATAATGCTATGTGGGGCGCTTTATTTACGCATGAGAACTAAACCAATAATGTCCAGCTTTCCTGCATTTACATTTGCATTCTCAATCCTTTCTGAATCTATTCTCGTGTATTTCCAGTCCACTCATACGTAATGTTATTCTCTCTTTACGATTTTCTGGAAACATTTTACTCCTTGTAGTCGTCCACTGGAAGACTGCTACTGACAGAGGCTGTTCAGACGATGCGTTTGCGAGTTTCTCTCGAGGTTGTGGAGATTTGTATGTGGGTCGGGAGCTTGTGTGAGGACGTGGAGCTCTATGTTAGGTTAGGGAGTTGGTGTGTTGTCTTGGTGTGCTTGCGTAGGGAAGATCCTGTATGCTCAAAATGGTTAGGGAGTTCTATGTGTGTTCATGGGGCCTCATTTCTTGGTTAGTCTCTTGTTATGACCTCTGGTGGCTGTTTTTGGACTTCAAAGAAGTGGTCACTCTTGACATCATCCTGGTTTACAAATTTGAAGATTTTGATAGAGTATCTCTTACACTTCTCTCTTCCATGATAGGCAGTTTTGTGGATTCTAACCTCTCACTATAACTAAGCTTTCTTAATCTTTGTACCATCTTTGTTACCTTCCTTTGAAACCTATTTAGCTGTTGAGGTGATTATAGTGACCAAACTTGAGAAATATTCTACTTATGGCTTCATATACACAATTAATAATTTCCTGACTATATCCTTATCTGTACAGTTAATAGGAACTCTTGTATTTGCCAGTACACAGTTTGTCTTTTTCATAATACTTCGAAGCTGTGGCAACAGGTTAGGTACAATGCGACTCCAAGTCCTTTTCACAAAGATTTCTGGAACTCCAATATCATGGAAAATAGTATTCATCTCAAAGATTTCTTTTACCGCGTCTCATCCTCATTACTATGCATTTACTCGGGTTGGAATATCATCAAACATGTATCAGACCAACTTTGGAGTGTGTTTTGGTCCCATTGTAAGTGCAGTCAATCCTCCTCACTTTTTACTTCTCCTTGGCATCGTTTGGAAACATATTCGTATATGATTCCACTTCCCCTGGAAAGTCATGTACACAGATCAAAGAAAGTCATAGTCCCAGGATCGATCCTGCGGCACTCCACTGATGACCCCATGTCACTCAAGAGATGGAACCTCACAAACGTAAAACTCCCCGTACGGTACTCTACAAATAGGTACTTACAAACACACATACACACGATGGTAATTTCAGTGTACGTGATTGGCACATATTGATATTCTTGTTAAGTTTTGTGTTGGAGGTGTTGCGCCCTGTCAAGCTAAGCTTTTTGTTAGAGGTTTTGCGACAAGCGGCAAGCTTAATTCTGTGTTTGAGGTGTTGCGACAAGGATTAACGCCATATGAAACAGGGATTTCCTAATCACTTTCTTTATATTCCTTATCTAGACGCACTTTCGCACTTAACATAATCTACCACCAACCTTCTTCCTCTAACACACTCTATCCTCCACTCTCCTCACCTCCTCAACCGTCCCTCCACCATACCCTACCTTCGTCATCTCCTAACCACACACTCCCAGAATCGATCCTCGGGAGCGTCTCTGGGAGGGTCGTGCGCATCCGCTGACACACGACCAGTGCCAGGGGTCGTCCGCGGCTCAGCCACCACAAGTTTGCCAACATATCTTCCCTCCCTTCCTGCTCTAACCAGCTTGCTGGCAATCAAGTTTACAGTGTATGAGTTCCTGAATAACATTCACGACTTCATCTCGGGTCCGTGGACGTCGCCCAGAGCGATGCAGCGCTCTCTGCGGCTTGTAATATGAACTACCGCTCAATACATCCAATATCTCTTCTCTCAAAGGTTTACTGAGTGTCACCAGAGGAACGGATCTGGCTCCCGAAGACTTAACGACTGCCGTGTCTCAGTAATTTGTTATGCGATGTCACTTCTACCAACAACTTGATGCAAAGTTTTCCTGCTGCATTTGGTACTGTGGTGTGATAAGTTGTTGGTCAATAAATCATTTTGTAGAGAAATGGCTTTCCACATACAATCTGCTTTCTGGACTTGACCGAATGCAATTTGTCTTTGCTTATTCGTTCTTAACAGGTGGTTGACTCCGATTTCCGCAAAAACAATTGTTCTCTCAGGTTGTTTCACTCCGGCTCCCAACATTACTATCATCTATAGTAGGTTCTCAGTCTATTTTCAGCCAACAGATTTTTTGTGTGTTCGTTTTGACTCTGAATCTAGCTAATAGATTTCTACCATAAGGTTGTGTGGCTTGGCTGTTTGTCAGATGATCTGTTCTGCAATAAATCTGCAGTGGTAGTCTGACCTGCTCTACAATCTGTAGCAGAGTCCTTCTTCAGGTTTGGTGTACGGCGACTGCTCTTTCAGGGAGTCTCATGACGTTTATACACGTCTCCTCTCGCAACGTTATCCCCTGAAGTCAGAATCATAACGAGTTGTTTTGTTCTTTAGCTAATTTTCCTCTCGCAGTGGCAGCCATCTGGACATAAATTCAAGCTTTTATTAACCTCCAGCTTGGATATATTCCGGGAGTGGCCCTTTAGACTTATCATATGTATAACACATAGATTTCCATTTGTACAGATGATGAATCCGGGAGAGAGAGGGAGAGAGAGAGAGAGAGAGAGAGAGAGAGAGAGAGAGAGAGAGAGTCACGACTACGACTGTAAAGCAACAGAACAAGACTGGAAAGGAGGTGCTGTGAACTACAGATTGGTGTCCCTCGCGGGTTTGGTCTGTAGGATACTGGAAAATATAATCAGAATGCAAATGGATGATAATCAGCAGAGGAGAAACTGCGTAAGTGAGAAACAACATGGTTTCAGGGAAAGGAGTAAAGAATCTTAGATTGTATACACGAGAGTGAGCTATATATGTTGTAAACAAGAGAAGACTGGGTGGATTGTCTGTGTCTGAACTATCAGAAAGTATTTGACCCTGTGCCACACAGGAGAATGATAAAGAAAGTTCAATTTTCAGGCAGGAATGAAAGGTAGACTTCAATGGACGGAAGATTATCTTAGTCCGGAGAGCACTTCAGGCAGGGGAAATGTCTCGATACTTGCTGAAGTCAGCAGTGGGGTGCCGTGGGTTCCGGTCTTGTCACTGCTCTTAAAGAAACACGAACGACTTGTACAAAAGGCCCAGGAAAGGGCAACATAGATGTTGCAATAATAAAAGGCGCTGAATCACAGGAAAAGGCTCGAGACCTTAGATTTTCTTACCATAAAAGAGAGAAGAGTGAGGGGTGACCTGATTACAACTTTTGTTTTGATGCCAGTTTGATGACGTCGATAATGAATATAGTCTTCGAAAGATACAACGACAGAAAACCTAAGGACATACTTGAAATTAAACAGGACACTTGTTAGTAAAGATGAAGAACGTCTGTGGTGAATGAACAGCTGAAACCCAAAGAGGAAGATGAAAATGCTCATAGAATACAGAAGTCTGGAAATTTGTGTCATGGTAGAGAAAGCTCAAGAGATGGAGCCCCAGGAGGATAGAGCTCCCTCCCAGTACAATACAAATAGGTAATTACACAGACAGACAGACAGACAAACAAACGAAACAGAGAGAAAGACAGGAACGCACATGGAATATCTCTACGTGATAAAGAATCTGTGTTGTGAATTGTTTCTGTTGCAGAAGTAAAGAGCAGCAGCCTTTCCACCTTTCTATGAATTCCTTTGTCGCCGGGACGTGGAATAACAACAGTTTTTCTCTTTTGGAAGGTGTCTCTCCGGCCGGCCAGCTGGTCCGGCTGCTGTTTCTGCCGACACCAGACGTGCCTTCCCGTGTTTCCTCCTGTGTCCCACCACTCGAAGTCTACTCGTTTATCTGGTTTTTCATTTCGTCTTAGGTTTTTGTATTCTGACTTTCATTTTTTTTTTTTTTAGCAGAGTTCAGGTCTGCCGTTCCTTGTATCCGACTTCCTGGTCCGTCACGTTACGCGGCTGCACTATTGTCCCTTTCTTTTATGAAGCTGTGCTTTCTCGTTCCAAACTTTTTTCTTCCTATGGAAGACTAACTTTTCACATATTTGTGTTTTTCACAAGCAATTTCTCGGGTGAATCATCCAATCCAGGCAAGTTTGATGGTTGGCCAAAGTTGCTGGAATGTCGCTCACTCCGCTTAACTTGGGTCATGACTCGGACCTTCTGGCTCCACCGACTCGCGACTCAGGCAGTTGACCCGATTCCTCTATGAGTGGCAGCCTCAAACCTCTTCACTTGTGAGTCCTCGTAACTCGTCTTACATCATGACCTCCTAGATGGCTGCTGACCTAGTAATTTGCCTCAACGAGGGTGTCTCGTTAATGGATGGTCAAGCCTGTGCCTCTCCCACCAGAAACTTGACTCTTGACATTGTAAGTCATCTCTCGGACTGACAGTGACGTACAGAGTCAGGAACAAGACCCTGCTGCCCTGACTTAGAACAAAGACAAATATCAGACAGGAATTCTCATCATTCAATTCTATTCTTTTCTTCTCTTTCAGATTACAGTTTTCAAAATCTTTTCGTCATCTGTTACAGTCACCTGCTGATCGGCTTTGTTATACATAACTCGTCGTGCTCTAGGATTACGATGTCGTACTCAAGAGCTCAATGTGTATTACTCTCGGGATTAAGTCGTGGTACTCAAAGGTGAAGTCGTTAAATAAGAAGAATTTCCTCCTCGTGTTTGCTGCATAACTCGTCACTCCCGGTTCGTTCTTTGAGTAATTTCCTGTTGTTAGAAAAACTCACTAGGATCAGCCCGTATAACTAACTGTATTTCTTAGAGTCAGCATTTTGAATTCTGTGCACGCTAGTAAAGTAAGTGATAAAAGTTATGGAGAGACAGAAAAAAACACATAAACAATAGAAAAAAAGACATAAAAGAACGACAGAAGATGGAGACTGACAAGATAAACTAACAAAGGCAGAGATAAAATGAAATTGATAGTTGTCAGGAGAGAGAGAGAGGAGAGAGAGAGAGAGAGAGAGAGAGAGAGAGAGAGAGAGAGAGAGAGAGAGAGAGAGAGAGA
>JAYMFT010386441.1:0-20071 GCA_038088735.1 Panulirus argus | reverse complement strand
GCGTAAGACAAATCGAGATTTTGAGGTTGAGACTGAGAGGAGAGTTAATTAGTGGGACTGATTTTGACTTATAGATAATTACATAAGGTTAGAATCTTTGCAAGGACGAATGTATCCACCTGTATGATCGAAGGAAATGTTTTGTACGTATACACATAATTAAAGAAAGAAAAGATCAAGTTAGTGAATGCCTGAGCGATTGTAAAACACCTTTAATGAGGTCTTTATGCAACGGGAAGGAATGTTGGTGGAAGAAGAGAGAGAGGAGACCTTTGGCTGGAGTGTTCCTCTTGATTACAGGAGAGAGAGAGACACACATTTACAGACCCATGTTGGTGACGAAAGAAGCTCAGCAGAAGAGAAGCTGCTGCAGGAGCTCCTGGCAGTGTAAGGGTCTGGAGAGCTGCGAAGGAGATGGTCTTCGATGTCTGTAGCACTCGTGGGAATATCTGATACTGTGTAAAAGACATTTTTACACATTTCGTACCCCTAGTGTTTTTCTTTTTTTTCTTCTTTTTTTACGGAATTATCTGGGTTGCTGAGTGTTAACCTCTCTTGACTCCATGAGCACGGTGGTGCAACCCTTTAGCACGACAGTACGACACATGTGCACGACAGTACGACACATGAGCACGACAGTACGACACATGAGCACGAGGGCACACGATCCCTGAGGATGATGACGACCTGGCCCTTCAAGTTGACTCATGAGGGACGGTCAGGTCAATGGCCAGACCCTTATAATACCCAAGGCACGACGCACAAGTCGTGCTCAGATGTCGCCCCGTCGTCTTCAGGAGATTAGATCGAGTGCTCGTTCGCCTTAAGACGCTTGACTAAGACCCCTTGGGTGCCGCAGGATGAACACAACGCTGCGGTCGGTCAAGTCTCGTGTGCAGAAGAGTACAGCGTCCTCGATCAGACAGGACGAAAGAAGAGAGGAAAATGAACGATAGTAGAAAAATTTAAGTGAACATATCTGGCCAGCCCTAATTTTTCCTCCCCCCCCCCCGCCCCTTTCCTCCTTCTCTCTCTCTCTCTCTCTCTCTCTCTCTCTCTCTCATGTCGATCATACACTAATTATCTACCCACACAATTCCCGTAGGACTCACCTGTCCGTGACGTCAACTCCCATTCATTATTAAAGTGAACACAACCCCTGGCTGCTTCCCCCCCCCAAAAAAAAAGATACAATTATGGAGGAATTTTTAACTGTGCTGTTCTCCCCCATAGAATGTATTTCATATACATATTGCTGTTTTTTACATTCATATGCAAATTTCAGTGGTTTGCCCGCGCGACGGGTGAAAAAAATGGAGAACCGAATTTAAAAGCTTTTATATTTTTACAATTGGACACCGATGCAAGTCCCCTGCAGTTATTGGTGTGGGCAAATTTGACTCTGACAATCCCATGAAATAGTATCATCGTAGTTATGTGTATGTAACCGTGAGTCTAACCTCTGCCAGTAATTGTAGAGGTATTCCCACACTTTTATCCACCTTGTGTAGTGGTGAAGGTGTCTCCATATTCACCCCACCCAATAATGTTACAAGTATTTGAGACTCGATGTCCCCTACACTAATGGTGTTACGTATCCTCGACGTAGTAACCCTGCTTATTATGATGGTATTGATACCCTTAACCCAGCCCCCGTACATTGATGAAAGAATCCTTAAGTTTAACCCCTTACGGTGATCGTGGGAGGTATTGTTGTTCCCTTCGAATAATAAGTAGGGAGAAGATATGGAGGTTTCTACCCCATAAGATAACCCAGTCAGACATGTTTGTCGATATACGCCGTGTAGTAGGTTGTGTTCCTTTCGAAATCTTCACATGTAGAATAACTCTTCGTGTTTTATCTACCATATCCCTTAAGATGTAACTCAGTACTGATGTAGGAACTCCCTTAATTCTAACTTTCCAGTGAAGACAGTACCAACAGTTGGTGCTTTTATACCGATATGTATTTTATCATGGTCTTACCTCTAGGTTTATGTACCCCATTAAAGTCAGATATTTAGTGTTAAAGAACAAATTGCCTTTGAATGTTGCCCTGATTAATCTAACATTGGAAAAAGAGAACACGGATATTCGGTGTTAGAATAGTTTAGTTAGTCTGGTAGACTACTCCGTTTTCTGAGATACTCCGTTGTGGTGTACAGAAAATGGAATATATTTTACCAGTAACTAGAGAAAATATATCAAAACTCTATCTCGCTGTTTCTCTCTATTTATCAATAGTTCTATCAACCAATTTATATATTGATCTCTCTGTCTGTTTCTCCACCGTTCTGTTTATCTCTTTTATCATTTCTCCATTCAGTAAGTGTATTTTGACATTTTAAACATTAGATATTGTAAATGCTGATTTTTTTTCATATGCACATATAAGCTTTAACGTTCTATCTAATCACTAATATTTTTTTTTCCATTTACTAGGCATATAAGTTAGAATATTGGCCGCTCACATCTTACTAAACATCCTCTTAGAAAAGCCACTACACTACAGTAACGCACGCGTTATGGCACCCCGAGAACTCAACCTTTGTCAGTACTAGCAACCCGAGAAGACACACCCGACCTGGGCCACTAATGGCATTTAGAGAACACACACTCTTATGTGTGTGTGTTTGTTTGCACATGTAGGTCTCAAGAATGCTTTTTATAATTTCACTGACGTTTTTTAGTAAATTGATATTAGACCAGCTTACTCGAGCATTATGGAGCCCAGGAATGACCACTGAGCAGGTCTGTCTGTCGAGAAGGAGTGGGAGGAGGAGGTCGCAGGAAGAGGAGAAGGAGGGCGGCAACCTAGGGTGGAGCTCCGGAGGATGCGCCAGGACCCCCGAGCCCCATATACGGCATTGGGAAGGGCGGGTGTTCGCTCGGACGGGACGGACAGACGGCAAGGCAAGGCAAGGCTGCCGCGAGCAAGCGAGACGGGAGAGCCCAGTTGCGCGGCGCGCTCAGGCATTTCCGACGCGTGCTTTCTTGACTGGCTTGCTCGTGGCGGCGTGCCGCGTGCGGAACAGAGGCAGCAGCAGCAGCGAGATGATCAGTCACTCACTACAGCATGATATAACCAGACTAATAACATTGTTACACGGTTGTTAGATCCCCCTGTTATTTTCCAGTGGTTGAGTAGTTGAACAGTCCCATTAATTTTTTTACACGTGTAAAAAAAAAAAACAATGTGATAGCTTCACAAGTCTTGCTTCGGCGAAATTGAAAATGAATTTTTGTAATTTTGCCGTCGACCAACCGACTTTCGGCGAGGTGTTGCCATACCGCGTGAGGTATCGTATTATCCTTGTGTTTCTCTCGGGGTCGAGTTTTTGCCGGATTGGCGAAGTGGAACATGGGCGTAGGTCGGTCGGCAGGGGAGGGATAATTGGTGGTGGTGGTGGTGTAGGAGGCGATGGCAGTGTTGGCGGGAACGCCCTCAGACGCGCTGGGGGGGTCCACCCTCCACCAAGCATTTCCACCAACAGGCAACAGCTGTCTCGCTGTGACGTCATATTACACCGCCACCTCCAACCCTATCCTACCCTCTAACCCCCCCCCCCCCAATAGTTTAAACCAGCGGGGTCATGTTTCATTAAGGGCGGCGGTAGCCTTAATTAGAGCTTAATCTTCGCCCTATACGACGACACATTCTTTTATTGAAGATATATAATGACTAAATGAGGCATCGAACCCTGTGTGTACAGTATTTACAAGGCATCGTGGAACTCGTTTGTTTTTCAAGATTCTCGATTCTATTGTTTTGATTCCCTCTTGAGATACGTGTTCATGGCCAAAAGTTCTTTCTATATTAAATCTCAAAATAGAACATTTTTCTTTTAAATCACGGGGTTCGTTAGATATAAATAACGAACCTTAAATGTGTCTCCCATTTAAGAGAGTCGTTCCTAGACTTCGATACGTTTATTGAAGGATGAGTAACGGCGTAACATGTGACGGATGGTAACTTGACGTATCGTATGGACAGGTAGCGTAACGTGTTACGGCCGGCGTAACGTGTGACGGTTAGCGTAACATGTGGGCGAGAATATGCTGGGAGAAATACACATGGGTTGGTTTGGCAGTTGGGATGATTGTAGTGATGACGATAGTTTGATGTGATAGTGATGGTGACGTATATGGTGAGATGGTCCGATGATAGTGATGAAACTGTGTGTGTGTGTGCGTGTTTGTGTATGTGTGTGTGTGTGTGTGTGTGTGTGGTCGTGATGGATAGTGAGTGACGGTGATGATGGATGGCATCTGAAGGGAGCTGCTGGTTGCTCGTCCCCCTCGTCCAATTATGTCATCACCTGCTCTTGTTAGGCTTCTCGATGCCCTCATTACGCTAATTAGTAGTTTCATCATCGCATATTATATTTGTTATTATTATTATTATTATTATTATTATTATTATTATTAGTTTATCATTATTATTATTTCTCTTGGTCTTCATTGACACTTGTTTCTCTAATCGTATTTTTGTATTAATGAATTATAATTTGCTGTAGTTTTCACGTTTTACTTTCCCCTTCATTAGCTTTTCCTCTCTCTCTCTCTCTCTCTCTCTCTGACTTCATTCTTCATTCTGCTACTGTCTGCTGGTCTATTAATTTTCAAGCTAGTTTATCTTTTTCAGATTTATTTTTCTCAGATGTACGTGAATGGCCATCTTAAGTACAAGTGACAACTGTAGTCTGCTGCACAAGTGACAACTGCTTTCTGCTGCACAAGTGACTCCTGCAGTCTGTCGTATATGTGACTCCTGTACTCTGCTGCATAAGTGACTACTGTAGTCTGCTACACAGATGACTCCCGCTCTCCGCTGGAAATGTGATTTGGTCGGGTTTAGTTCTCTTGCATTCGAAATTTAGGGTAAGCGATCAAGAGCCTGACAACCCAACTTTTGGTTCATGAGCTCAGGTTCACGAACCTGGAGTGCTGGATAGGGACTTCGATACGTGAGGTAAAGATTTCGAATCCTCGGGCACAGATTACGAAGTATGAATTCTGCCACATCATGAGTTTATCTGCGAAGGTACAGTTAGTGTCGGAGGAAAATGCTATTCTTTTCTTCTACTTCGATTTTGAGTATCATCGTTTCCAAAAAGCTAGAATATAGAGATGACGTAGTGCAAAGGTAGAAATCGTTTTCATACAAAGACAATAAAAGATAAAGAATCTTATAAGTCAGACGAGGAAATATGTGTGACATAATCGAAAGACTTGCACGTAAGTGTACAAGCTTTTCTGGGCCGCATTGTTTTTTGTTTTGTAATGCAAAATGAAAATATATTTCTGTTGGAGATGCGTACCAATGGCTTGTTCGAGGAGCAACAGCCTTGTTCCTGGAGGAACGAACATGTTCCAGTGCCGAGGAACGTGTTCCAGGACCAAAGAACTTGTACCAGAACCAGCGAAGAGGGAGTCACTTGCGGCAATAATAGCCTGTGTCCCTTCCAGTCTCTGTCTTGCTCCTTGCCTCAAGAAAACAATGAATTTTGCTGAATTATCAGCCCCGTGAGGACCCGTGCCTGGTTGGAGCGGGTGGGTACACAGCGAATAAGTAGGTCTTGCATCACCCGAAGACAAGCTAGGAGGGCAGGTCGCTGCAGTGGAGGGTAGCGAAGACGACGGAATGAGAACAATGTGTCATCGAAGTCATCTGGATTAACATATGCAGCTCGTGCAGTGGCGAGCACTTGGAGAGCAATGGGTGGGTCAGCGAAAGAGATAATTGGTGCCCCAGATAGTTATGAGAGTGGTAGACATGATGTGGTTAATGATGGAGGAATGGTAGACCAGACGTAATGATGTAAAGTTAAAAGGAAAGAGATGTTGCTCAAATGTGGGTAATTATTTTTTTCCAGATAAAAGGTCATAAAACATTGGGATAAGCTGCCACCAGATAACATCAAGGAGAAAAATTATCAGTACATCAAAGATTCGGATTGATAGATATCAACAATGACATTAAGTATCACTGTAGAAGCCTGTTTGATGAAGAATCACAACCTAATATGAAGGACTTCAACGTCTATTTTTCTTGACAGATTTAAGGTTTTGATAATTTTTAGAGCATCTTGGGTGCGGAGTATTCTGGGGGTGTAGTATCCTAGGGGGTATTAGTATCCTGTGTCAGTATACTCATGTCAGTATCCCCATGTCAGTATACCCGTGCCAGTATCCTCGTTCTAAATTTGCTGATATCCCTGACAGACTGATGGGTAGGGAGAAGCCTTCTGCTTTACTGTCCTGTGTAAATCATTATAGATTACGAACTTTGGTTATGACTGTCCTCCAGCAGATAACCTCGTCACGGGCCATCAGGTCTCTCTTTTATCTGTCTTTCCCATGTACTACCACCTCAAGCACTCTCTCCACCACCTCCACCACCTTCACCACCACCACAATGCACAGCGAGGCATGAGAACCCTCCCCCCCCCCTACCCACCCACCCATCCCAGAAAGAGGCGCCAGGCCTGACCCACATTGTTTCCCACAAGCAACTCCTCTCCGGACACAAGAACAATAACTCCTCTAACGAAGCTGCAATCACCAACAGGGACTGGCAGGCCGAGCGACCTCCACCTCTCTCCCAGTTGGCCTGAAACACACTTCGACACAGAGCCTGACTAACGACCTCAGGTCGTGCTCCTTGCCTTCATGGCTGCTGGAAGCTCTCCAAAAATGATATCCCAAATTGGTGGATCTCAACTGAGTTTTAGATATGGAAAAGCAGGACCTGTGCAGCACATCCATTGTACAGGTTCTATAATGTTTGCACACGAAACTCCAGGTAACGATGTACGACCCTAGAGTACGATATTAATCCTCAGGTCAACAATGTTACGCCATATTACTCATAGGTCGTGCCGTCGTGATCAAAAGATTAATGAGGCCTTTGCATAGTGCCCAAGGCGTCCTTGGCATCCGATTTCATCTCTGTGTCGTCCATTCCTTGGTGCAAAGAAAGCTGACAGACGCTCTGTGACTATGGTACAACTGCAGGTCTCTCGAGTCACTGTGGGACTCCCAGGTCACGACAGGTCATCAGTGAAGGTCTGCTCGAGCAGATTCCTGATATTACGGGTACAGGTTCCCAGGTCTCTGATTAACCTAAGGTCCGCTTAGTTCCTTCATGTCACCGTAGGAAAGATGTTTACTCCACCCTTATCAATGAAGAATGGGAAAAGGATCACCCCAGATATTTAAGCAGTGCTCCATACTGAGACGGCTACGGATATGATTCTTCCTGGGAGTAAAGACGATGCCTTTACGAACGATGAAACATTTGACGGCCGCTGTAAGACATCAGACCCACTGTTACCTTGACTCTGTTATTTACGTCTTATTGCAAGAGACTTGTAATTCAGGATTCCAAAACCTGACTAATAACAAGATATTGATTAACCAGGATGATATACCAGAGTTTCCTTGATCTCTGTTTCCTGTGTAAAGGAAGTTTTAGAGCTTCCAGTTGGTTCTTGAGCAACATGTGGGAGAGGGCCAGGCTGGATATTTACGATATCATGAACATTTTCCATAAGACTTTACCAGCTGGGACATGGCACACCCCCTGCGGTATCTGTAATCATAGCCGACTGGTTAGTGAGAGTATGCAGGATGGCGGCGAAGTGGGGCGCCCCCATGGCCTCAGCGGTCAGAGTCGTCTGCTGTTGTACCCTGACGTCACCAAGGTCAAGGTGGGTGTGTCCCTCAGCCTACCATTCCCTGCCGCCTATCACTTGCCCCGCCCATCCGCCCCTGGGAGTATATAAGGCTCCGCGCACACGACCAACAACATCACAATCGCAAACATTACCATAATGATCGCTAAGGTAAGTAAACTCCAGCAGTCCACACATGAACGGTATTGCATTCACTTGCCTGTTAAAAAGAATAACACCAGAACTATTTAGATATAGAGAAAGGATGAGAATACGTTATATTGTATATACATATAAGATTCTGGTATGATTTCTTTAAATAGTGTCGTAGGCAGATGCGTTCATAGATGCGAATAGAGTTAGACAAGAAGACAGATGATGATTATGTTTTGTGTACCACAGACGTCCGTCCTTCTGGCCCTGCTGGCCGTGGCTGTGGCCGCCCCCTCCCAGCCCACCTACGGCTACGAACCCGCACCCGCCTACGAGGTCAGTCTCAACCTCACCACTCTTCTTCTGCAACACTTGCAACACTCAAGGGTCCTCTTATGTGTGTTAGTGTCAACATTGCCCTCCGGTGAATACATGAAGGCGCTACAGAAGTTATGGAGTCTGTTAATAGTATTCTGAATTACAGGAGCCCGCCAAGTACGACTTCAACTGGGCTGTGAAGGACGACTACTCCGGCAACGACTTCGGTCACCAGGAGACCCGGGACGGCTACGACACCCAGGGCTCCTACTACGTGCTGCTTCCCGACGGTCGTCTGCAGAAGGTGGGCTACACTGTCATCGGCGACGCCGGCTACGTGGCCGATGTGACCTACGAGGGTGAAGCCCAGTACCCGGAACATCAGCCCGCCTACACCCCAGCTCCAACCTACGCCTGAATGTAAAACACCCAAATGCTATTTAAGATTCTATTTATTAAATAGTCAACTATTAACATCATGCCATCACTTTACCCTTTTAGATCACCCATGTAGATCACACATCACTTCCCTATATTCGTAAACTTGGAAAATATTGCCATTGGTACAGTAGACTACACTTTAGTGGGAAGACATGAAGATAACTGTGAAAACGTAAATAACGATCACAGATTGGATTCATAAGTAAAATATTTTTAGATTAGGACCGTCCACCCATCATGGTGTACGTTGGGCAGGAAATGGAACAGTAGCAGAGACAAGGGATGAGACAACTAAGAAAGATATAAGAAAGATGAAAGAGATGATAAGAAATTTGAGGATAAGTAGGTAAGTAAGCGAGCTAGTTCTTGCTACATGACAAGGAGGATGGAAACTGTGAAGCTGTTCAAGACCTGGGTAATGTTTATGACGAGGACCAGACGCTGGCGAAGTAATGGCAGGCAAATGAAGCCATTTCAGGTGATGCTAGAGATGGTACTTGTCGATGTAAACCAACATGAAATGAATGTTTGGTGTAATACTGGTAGAAATAGAAACAAAGGAATTACCTCAGCTTCATGAGCGGAAACTCCCTTTTCATTTTTTGTGTCGAAGACTACAGCCTTGACCTGAGACAAAGTCTTAAATGAAATGTCAAAAAGAGGATAAAAAGAGAGAAGCAGTTACAGAAGATTTTAAAGTTTTGGAGGAAATGAAGACCCTGATCTTAAAAAGAGTCAGGTTGTAATTTGAAAGATACGAGAAGGCAAAGAGTTCTAAAGCACATCGGTGTATGGAAGGAAACAGACATCGCAACAGTTTACCCTTGAGTTGCTAACGGCTACACAGTTAACATGTGAAGCAGTGGTTTGCCTAGCATTACGTGCTCTAGTTCATGGCAGGGGGCATGCAACCTGCCAGTTCTCAGGAGGAGAAGCTGGATCTGTATCTACATAAGATGGAAATTTAGCAGTACTGCGGCGCAGTGTAAGAAAGACATCTTTTTGAGGCCAGATTGAGAGTTCATTAATTGCACGACTTTGGACTTGTCTCCGTCAAGAGTATAGAGCTAGTACCTTCCAAGATATGGGAGCAGTACTCCATACAAGGACGAATCGATAATTTGTATTATCACAGCAGCTGTTTAGAAGAGGAAAGATTTTCGACATTTGACTTCTCAGTTTCTTAGAGGCAGAATTACTTATTTGCATAGTGTGAGGTCTGCAAGATAAATAAGTTCCGATGATACCACTTAAGTTAACTATGTTCAGTGGTGGAATTATAGACTCATGGAAGAGGATTGGAAAGTGGTGAATGGGTTTAGAAAGAAAATGGAAAGAAAGTGAGATATCGAGGCTTTATCCTTAACTAGACTGTTGCAGCCACCTCTGGGAAATACTGCCAAAATCTGAGTCTACAGAAAAAGTTATGACGAGACGAGATGTAAATCGAGCAAGAGAAGACGGAGCAAATTTGAAAGAAGTGGAGGAACATATTTTCACGTCGTCAGTGTATGGATGCATTTAGTTACCTTTTAATGGAAGGAAATCGATGATAAGACAGAGGAAGAGCGTAGGAGGACAAACAGAACCCTGCAGAGTGAGAAGTTGATCTGACAGCACTCACAAAGACAGGCTGACCAGCGAGGAAGATAGATATGAAATAACAGTGAGGGAAGAGAGCGAAAAGAGGAAAGATCGGATATGAGACCCCGATGCCAACCTGTCAAAAGCTTTCAATATATCAGGGATATATCGAAAAAAAATGAATAAGTCTGTAAAGCAAGAGGAGCAGTAAGCTAAACAAAGGAAAAAAGTTGGTATTGCGAAGTTAATCTTCAGCAAGACAAAGTCAGAATTCGGAGATTCAGCGTCCCAGAGACGTGCTGGTTGATCCCCGAGGCGTGCTTCTGGAACAGGTACAGATTCTTCATTTGAAACGATTCGTGAATGGAGATCATAGTTGAAGGTGTGGAACTGGCGAGAGAGAACACCATCAGACTGTTGTGTTCCCGAGAGAAGTAAGATATCAAGAAAGCCGCCAATCAGATGGTGTTCAACAGACGAGAGGTCACGATAAAGACCATATATGTTGGCAAAATAAATGGTAAAAGAGTTAAGTATATTACAAGGGCAAAGGTCGTGGGAGTGGCCAGTACTGATGCTACCTCTCAATGATAGCAGAGACAGGCAGATACCTAGAGATTTTTAGCAACACATGATGGCGGGGACTAAGGGCCCATTTGTTGTTAGACTCTATCATGATTATGTTCATATGTTTACAGTGAAAAAGGATAAGGAAAGATAACTGCTGCGGGAAAAGAGATGAAATCGACTGGAATAGGTGTATGGTGTATGAAGGGGGAAGCTGGTAAGGCTAACCAAGTAACTTCATGTTATTTGAACAGAAAATAGACTAACAGTCATAACACGGGTGTTGTAAGATAGTATCGGGCATCACTCCATCACTCCTAAGCCAGGAAGATATTACTTCCCCGAATGGCTGCTGTCTACAGTCTATTGCTATAGGGATGTTGTTAAGGACGGGTGCGGTAAAGGGATATACCTTGAATGAGCTGAGATCTTGGTAAAGATCACAACTCAACTACCTGATCCCTCTCGCTCGCTGTCACCAGATTCAGCTATATATAAATCTATAGCTGTTAATGTATCTGAACTTTTAGCACTCAACTTCTCGCAAACGAAATCTTTCTTCTAAAGAACCTCTGCTCTCAAATTGGTTTATAAAGATACCGCAAATGTTTAAACATGTACAGTGTTCCAGCATGTACATTTGTACATAGTACCTACCACAGCTGAGTAGGATTGATAGAGAAAATGTTTGAATTATTACGTATCTGTCCCTCTGCCAAGGATGTCTACACTCACCTAGTTTCATCTTTTGTTTAGATTTTAGACACATGGTTCCTTTATCACTCTTACTAATACGATTCATAAATTCCACTCCTAAGACTCCAGGGCTCTCATTTCTGAAACTATTTGTTTGACTGATTTTCATTAAATTCTGTCAAATTCTAACAACAAGTTTTTATGTATAAAGTTATTAGTGTCAAAGTAGACGACTTATATTTTGCATACAGATAAAAGTAAATATACTTATTGCAAAGCTTTATTACATGAGAAAGTTTACCATTAAGATACTTGGGGTCCGAGTTGCCACCACACAAATGGCCAAGATCTATTCCCAGTAATAATTTCGAGAGCGTCGGCCTCACCATTATGGACCCAAATGACTATTATCTGTGCCTCGTGTGTACTGTGCAAACAAGGCATGTTATTTTCACCAGCGCCGCCAGGTATGCTGGGAACAGTAGCGGTGGCGTGTGGTCCCCTTGTGGTCCTCCAGGCAAGACCGTCTACTGTCGCGTCCTTGCAGCACCAAGGTCAAGGTGGGCGTGTCCTTCAGCCTACCTTTCCCTGCCGCCCATCACTTGGTCCCGCCCACCCGCCATGGAAAGTATATATGGCCCTCACGCAGGACCAGCAGTACCATAACCCAAACATCGACCACTATGATCGCTAAGGTAAGCACATTCCAACAGTATTTTGGTGTAAGGTTTACTTAACCATGTTCCGTAACCATTTCCTGAAGTTACTAAAATCCTTCACCGATCAAAATTTTTACTCGTGTACCTCAAGTAGCAAAGGTGAAATTCATGAGAATCCATAAATTCCTGTGGGTGACATAATCACCACAACCCTGCCATTACTTAGATCCCGGCTGTTACACCACACGTTTTGTGTATCGCAGACGTCCATCCTTCTGGCCCTGCTGGCCGTGGCTGTGGCCGCCCCCTCCCAGCCCACCTACGGCTACGAACCCGCACCCGCCTACGAGGTCAGTCTCAACCTCACCACTCTTCTTCTGCAACACTTGCAACACTCAAGGGTCCTCTTATGTGTGTTAGTGTCAACATTGCCCTCCGGTGAATACATGAAGGCGCTACAGAAGTTATGGAGTCTGTTAATAGTATTCTGAATTACAGGAGCCCGCCAAGTACGACTTCAACTGGGCTGTGAAGGACGACTACTCCGGCAACGACTTCGGTCACCAGGAGACCCGGGACGGCTACGACACCCAGGGCTCCTACTACGTGCTGCTTCCCGACGGTCGTCTGCAGAAGGTGGGCTACACTGTCATCGGCGACGCCGGCTACGTGGCCGACGTGACCTACGAGGGTGAGGCCCAGTACCCAGAACACCAGCCCGCCTACACCCCAGCTCCAACCTACGCCTGAATGTAGTACACCCAGATGCTATTTATGATTCTATTTATTAAATAGTCAACTATCAACATGATACCATCATTCTCCCTTTTAAAAGCAGAAATAAGACACATTTACCTGTTATCAAGTCTGGTAGTGGCTACTATCTCTACGGTCATCACCTCAGGCCTCACAAGCCACGGATTATAAACCAACTCTGTACGTGGCATTAGGACTCAGTTGTGTACAGCAAATGACTACAAAAAAAAATGAAAATTATAAATAATATTAAGAATGTAACAAGAGGCAATGCTAGAACGCAGAAATCCATACTTGAACCCCACGAAAAAAAGGTGAGTGTCATATATGAACATAGAAAGAGAATGATAAAGTGAAGTCTCGACATGACATAAAAATCGCTATGTGTACAATCTGATTGAAGTGATAAAACTTACTTTAATAATATAAGATGTTTAAAGATGTTTCGCTGCTCGCTTAAAAGCAAGTTTCCCTAATGTTCAACAGAGACTCCATCATTAAGAGTTCCGTACTCTTGGAGTGGCTGGTGGCAACTGAAAATGACATGCAGTTCTCGATTGGGTTAAGGTCTAGGGAGTTCCCAGGTCACACCAGCGGGTGAGTATCTTTCTCTGATGACCAATTCATCACAATTTTAGCCTTTGGCAGGGATCATTATCCTGCATAAAGTGATCACACCTCTGAACCTCATAGAAAGGAAGCAGATGGTCCTCTAGCCCCTTAATGTTCTTTTCTCCATTCATCGTAGTATTTTAAGTAAGACGCACAACTTTCCCCTACCCGTTGCACCACTAAAGCAACCCCAGATCATACGCTACTGGGAATTTCACCGTCTTCACTTTGAAACGAGGGTCATACCGGCCGGCATCCTCCGGTCACCTCACCTTCCCCTTCCTTAATCCACGCCAGTCCGTGTATTTCTTCGTAAATGAGAGACCTTAGCGCTTCATTTCGTTCTAGAGCAGGGGTTTGGCTTGCGGGGGTGAAGGGGGGGGGGGAATTGAAGATCCTTTTGCAGTCGATGCTGAATGGTTCTAAGAGAGACGTTTCCTAGAAGTTTTGGACGGCATTTCTTCAGTTCAGCGGCTGAAATGCGGGATTACTTCAAGATTTCCCGCCTTAGGATTTTATCTGTTGTTCTAGATGTCTTCCTCAGGCGACCAGGGGTAGGCGATAGGATGAAGTTGACAAGGAGGCCGTGAGCGCTGGCAAACAGCCACCTAATCGTGCGATCTGAGCACTTAGTGTGCCTAGAAATCTCACGTGAATTCACATTTTCTTGTTTCCAGGCGAGAGTTCGGGATTTCTTCTCTTTTGAAAGGTAAAAGTCAACCATCTTGAAGCACTGATGGAAGAGCCCAGACGAGAAATTTGCAAAACGATATGGCAGCTAGGAGGAGTAAAGAAAGAACATCCTACACTAAAGATAGCTTAAGGCACACTGAGGTTGGTTGCTGGTGCTCAGACCATTATAAACGTTAGTCTTAGCGAGTGGAACTATTGTTTGTAGATTATAGATGCCTGCAAGTCATCATTACTAACATTTTTGAACCTAAAAAAGGTGTTAATAACACATTTAGGCATAAGTATTCTGGGTATAATGGTGTACGGTAATATTGCGTAATTAAAAACATATACACAATATATCGTACACGCCTCATACATCACACTTGCCAATGAAGAGATTTGATATCAACAAATCATTTTGTTATCAATGTGGTAAGAATTAAGGCACTTTATTTACCGCCTAATTTCTTTGGCCTTTATTTCACCGTTATCATACCACTTGTTTCTCGTGGTGACGTCACTGGTGCAAGGTAAACAAGGCTTGTGACACTGTCAGTTGCTGGCAGCGCCGCGAGCTGTGAGAGGAACCAGTGCAGCGCTACGTGGCCCCCTTGTGGTTCTCCCACCGAGAACAGCTGTTGTCGCTTCCTCGCAGCTCCCAGGGTCAGGATCAGGGCGTGGTCCTGATGCTCAACCCATCCTTCCCTGCCGCCTACCACCCTGTGGCTCCGCCCACCAGCCCAGGGAAGTATATAAGGCTCTGCACACAGAATCACCTGCACCAAAAACCCAAACATCACCACAATGATCGCTAAGGTAAGAACACTTTGCTAGTATGTCCCTCTCTTCTAACTTTATTCTGCAGTGACTTTACAAAATTCAAAGAGTTTTGTAATGTCCAATATATACATCAGAGAATCCTAGATGATATTCAAAAGATGCTCTACATCACTAACTGAAGAAAAGAATATTTCTGATAAGCAAAGTAAAGGCAATGGACATCCCCCTTCCAAAGCGTTTGCATAAAGGATTTGCAAGCTCTTAGTCTCTTTCACTTTCATTATGTGGGTCTTTCTTTTATTTTGATATACGAGACTTGACATAAAACACGCAATGATATACATGAAATGGGTAAATATCTATTATGACAATAACATACATGAAATGGGTTCATATCTACAGAAATAAACAATTATAAGTGGAAAGCAAAATATGTGATTACTATGTTTTTTGTACCACAGACGTCCGTCCTTCTGGCCCTGCTGGCCGTGGCTGTGGCCGCCCCCTCCCAGCCCACCTACGGCTACGAACCCGCACCCGCCTACGAGGTCAGTCTCAACCTCACCACTCTTCTTCTGCAACACTTGCAACACTCAAGGGTCCTCTTATGTGTGTTAGTGTCAACATTGCCCTCCGGTGAATACATGAAGGCGCTACAGAAGTTATGGAGTCTGTTAATAGTATTCTGAATTACAGGAGCCCGCCAAGTACGACTTCAACTGGGCTGTGAAGGACGACTACTCCGGCAACGACTTCGGTCACCAGGAGACCCGGGACGGCTACGACACCCAGGGCTCCTACTACGTGCTGCTTCCCGACGGTCGTCTGCAGAAGGTGGGCTACACTGTCATCGGCGACGCCGGCTACGTGGCCGATGTGACCTACGAGGGTGAAGCCCAGTACCCGGAACATCAGCCCGCCTACACCCCAGCTCCAACCTACGCCTGAATGTAAAACACCCAAATGCTATTTAAGATTCTATTTATTAAATAGTCAACTATTAACATCATGCCATCACTTTACCCTTTTAGATCACCCATGTAGATCACACATCACTTCCCTATATTCGTAAACTTGGAAAATATTGCCATTGGTACAGTAGACTACACTTTAGTGGGAAGACATGAAGATAACTGTGAAAACGTAAATAACGATCACAGATTGGATTCATAAGTAAAATATTTTTAGATTAGGACCGTCCACCCATCATGGTGTACGTTGGGCAGGAAATGGAACAGTAGCAGAGACAAGGGATGAGACAACTAAGAAAGATATAAGAAAGATGAAAGAGATGATAAGAAATTTGAGGATAAGTAGGTAAGTAAGCGAGCTAGTTCTTGCTACATGACAAGGAGGATGGAAACTGTGAAGCTGTTCAAGACCTGGGTAATGTTTATGACGAGGACCAGACGCTGGCGAAGTAATGGCAGGCAAATGAAGCCATTTCAGGTGATGCTAGAGATGGTACTTGTCGATGTAAACCAACATGAAATGAATGTTTGGTGTAATACTGGTAGAAATAGAAACAAAGGAATTACCTCAGCTTCATGAGCGGAAACTCCCTTTTCATTTTTTGTGTCGAAGACTACAGCCTTGACCTGAGACAAAGTCTTAAATGAAATGTCAAAAAGAGGATAAAAAGAGAGAAGCAGTTACAGAAGATTTTAAAGTTTTGGAGGAAATGAAGACCCTGATCTTAAAAAGAGTCAGGTTGTAATTTGAAAGATACGAGAAGGCAAAGAGTTCTAAAGCACATCGGTGTATGGAAGGAAACAGACATCGCAACAGTTTACCCTTGAGTTGCTAACGGCTACACAGTTAACATGTGAAGCAGTGGTTTGCCTAGCATTACGTGCTCTAGTTCATGGCAGGGGGCATGCAACCTGCCAGTTCTCAGGAGGAGAAGCTGGATCTGTATCTACATAAGATGGAAATTTAGCAGTACTGCGGCGCAGTGTAAGAAAGACATCTTTTTGAGGCCAGATTGAGAGTTCATTAATTGCACGACTTTGGACTTGTCTCCGTCAAGAGTATAGAGCTAGTACCTTCCAAGATATGGGAGCAGTACTCCATACAAGGACGAATCGATAATTTGTATTATCACAGCAGCTGTTTAGAAGAGGAAAGATTTTCGACATTTGACTTCTCAGTTTCTTAGAGGCAGAATTACTTATTTGCATAGTGTGAGGTCTGCAAGATAAATAAGTTCCGATGATACCACTTAAGTTAACTATGTTCAGTGGTGGAATTATAGACTCATGGAAGAGGATTGGAAAGTGGTGAATGGGTTTAGAAAGAAAATGGAAAGAAAGTGAGATATCGAGGCTTTATCCTTAACTAGACTGTTGCAGCCACCTCTGGGAAATACTGCCAAAATCTGAGTCTACAGAAAAAGTTATGACGAGACGAGATGTAAATCGAGCAAGAGAAGACGGAGCAAATTTGAAAGAAGTGGAGGAACATATTTTCACGTCGTCAGTGTATGGATGCATTTAGTTACCTTTTAATGGAAGGAAATCGATGATAAGACAGAGGAAGAGCGTAGGAGGACAAACAGAACCCTGCAGAGTGAGAAGTTGATCTGACAGCACTCACAAAGACAGGCTGACCAGCGAGGAAGATAGATATGAAATAACAGTGAGGGAAGAGAGCGAAAAGAGGAAAGATCGGATATGAGACCCCGATGCCAACCTGTCAAAAGCTTTCAATATATCAGGGATATATCGAAAAAAAATGAATAAGTCTGTAAAGCAAGAGGAGCAGTAAGCTAAACAAAGGAAAAAAGTTGGTATTGCGAAGTTAATCTTCAGCAAGACAAAGTCAGAATTCGGAGATTCAGCGTCCCAGAGACGTGCTGGTTGATCCCCGAGGCGTGCTTCTGGAACAGGTACAGATTCTTCATTTGAAACGATTCGTGAATGGAGATCATAGTTGAAGGTGTGGAACTGGCGAGAGAGAACACCATCAGACTGTTGTGTTCCCGAGAGAAGTAAGATATCAAGAAAGCCGCCAATCAGATGGTGTTCAACAGACGAGAGGTCACGATAAAGACCATATATGTTGGCAAAATAAATGGTAAAAGAGTTAAGTATATTACAAGGGCAAAGGTCGTGGGAGTGGCCAGTACTGATGCTACCTCTCAATGATAGCAGAGACAGGCAGATACCTAGAGATTTTTAGCAACACATGATGGCGGGGACTAAGGGCCCATTTGTTGTTAGACTCTATCATGATTATGTTCATATGTTTACAGTGAAAAAGGATAAGGAAAGATAACTGCTGCGGGAAAAGAGATGAAATCGACTGGAATAGGTGTATGGTGTATGAAGGGGGAAGCTGGTAAGGCTAACCAAGTAACTTCATGTTATTTGAACAGAAAATAGACTAACAGTCATAACACGGGTGTTGTAAGATAGTATCGGGCATCACTCCATCACTCCTAAGCCAGGAAGATATTACTTCCCCGAATGGCTGCTGTCTACAGTCTATTGCTATAGGGATGTTGTTAAGGACGGGTGCGGTAAAGGGATATACCTTGAATGAGCTGAGATCTTGGTAAAGATCACAACTCAACTACCTGATCCCTCTCGCTCGCTGTCACCAGATTCAGCTATATATAAATCTATAGCTGTTAATGTATCTGAACTTTTAGCACTCAACTTCTCGCAAACGAAATCTTTCTTCTAAAGAACCTCTGCTCTCAAATTGGTTTATAAAGATACCGCAAATGTTTAAACATGTACAGTGTTCCAGCATGTACATTTGTACATAGTACCTACCACAGCTGAGTAGGATTGATAGAGAAAATGTTTGAATTATTACGTATCTGTCCCTCTGCCAAGGATGTCTACACTCACCTAGTTTCATCTTTTGTTTAGATTTTAGACACATGGTTCCTTTATCACTCTTACTAATACGATTCATAAATTCCACTCCTAAGACTCCAGGGCTCTCATTTCTGAAACTATTTGTTTGACTGATTTTCATTAAATTCTGTCAAATTCTAACAACAAGTTTTTATGTATAAAGTTATTAGTGTCAAAGTAGACGACTTATATTTTGCATACAGATAAAAGTAAATATACTTATTGCAAAGCTTTATTACATGAGAAAGTTTACCATTAAGATACTTGGGGTCCGAGTTGCCACCACACAAATGGCCAAGATCTATTCCCAGTAATAATTTCGAGAGCGTCGGCCTCACCATTATGGACCCAAATGACTATTATCTGTGCCTCGTGTGTACTGTGCAAACAAGGCATGTTATTTTCACCAGCGCCGCCAGGTATGCTGGGAACAGTAGCGGTGGCGTGTGGTCCCCTTGTGGTCCTCCAGGCAAGACCGTCTACTGTCGCGTCCTTGCAGCACCAAGGTCAAGGTGGGCGTGTCCTTCAGCCTACCTTTCCCTGCCGCCCATCACTTGGTCCCGCCCACCCGCCATGGAAAGTATATATGGCCCTCACGCAGGACCAGCAGTACCATAACCCAAACATCGACCACTATGATCGCTAAGGTAAGCACATTCCAACAGTATTTTGGTGTAAGGTTTACTTAACCATGTTCCGTAACCATTTCCTGAAGTTACTAAAATCCTTCACCGATCAAAATTTTTACTCGTGTACCTCAAGTAGCAAAGGTGAAATTCATGAGAATCCATAAATTCCTGTGGGTGACATAATCACCACAACCCTGCCATTACTTAGATCCCGGCTGTTACACCACACGTTTTGTGTATCGCAGACGTCCATCCTTCTGGCCCTGCTGGCCGTGGCTGTGGCCGCCCCCTCCCAGCCCACCTACGGCTACGAACCCGCACCCGCCTACGAGGTCAGTCTCAACCTCACCACTCTTCTTCTGCAACACTTGCAACACTCAAGGGTCCTCTTATGTGTGTTAGTGTCAACATTGCCCTCCGGTGAATACATGAAGGCGCTACAGAAGTTATGGAGTCTGTTAATAGTATTCTGAATTACAGGAGCCCGCCAAGTACGACTTCAACTGGGCTGTGAAGGACGACTACTCCGGCAACGACTTCGGTCACCAGGAGACCCGGGACGGCTACGACACCCAGGGCTCCTACTACGTGCTGCTTCCCGACGGTCGTCTGCAGAAGGTGGGCTACACTGTCATCGGCGACGCCGGCTACGTGGCCGA
>JAYMFT010386430.1:0-20073 GCA_038088735.1 Panulirus argus | reverse complement strand
GTGATTATCAACATATATATATATATATATATATATATATATATATATATATATATATATATATATATATATATATGCAACCCCAATATTCGTTTTATGGTGTTGCTGCAGCTTTGAGGTTGCAATTAATGCGGGAGCATGGTAACGTGGTTTCCTTTGGGGTGGAAAGGTCCTCGACGGCGCACTACTCCCCGCAAGAGAAAAGTCTCCTTTGGCGAGGCTCTACCCTCATCAGTCGATGAAATAGAGTATATTATCTTCAAAGAACTTCTAAAAGAAATCCACCTTCCCTACTATTGAGTGTATTGCAGCCTTGGGCTACAAGAACCATCGAAAAAAAGAGTCCTTGGGTGACACCAGGACCTTTTCAGAAAGCAAGTAAACAGTATCATGGAGAAGAGCGATGGTACACACCGACCTAGGGGAGCGAGGAACATTACGGGAAAGTCTTGGCGCGGCACAAGGTACCGAAAACGGACGGGTGAGATTAGCGAACATGGCGGCGTGTCATTGGTCCAAGTCTTTACATAAGACTAAGACAGTCCTGTTATATCTATCACTCATGCTACTTAAGTAAACATTCTTCTAAGGTTCTCCTTTTCGAAGAATTTTAATTTGTTATCGTGTTATACGCCAATGTTGCTCGCTTCCACAGAGTCTTTGATGGTGCTCAGAGACAAGGAGGACCTTCTGGGCCGATCCTCAGCGTACACTCTGCTCCGCTCACAGCACCCTGTACGATTTATCGATCTGCTTCTCCGAGGGGCTCGGAGTTGTACTGCTGGGCCTCCCTCATCATCCACAGTTATTCATCTCAGCAGCAAATTCGTGGGCGGGAGATCAGTCCACGAACGGCGACTTCGCATCCACCCCGCTAGTATTTTTTGTTATCATTGTGTTTATGTCCCTCTAAGGGATTAGCCTTCTGTCTGATATAAAATTTGCTTCCTCAAGCCCCATGCTCCCTCACATCCGTCCCATCCACCAGCCATATAACCGACATTTTAAAGATATTGCGGTGTTGGGAAAGCATCACACAGTAGCCTAGTTAGCTGACCTGTTTCACTCCCGAGGCTTCTGTTGCACTGAATCATGGTCTCGAAACGCGCGAGCCTGTACGTGTTAAGGCTTCCTTCCACTCCCGCATCCTCATGATCGAACGCTGGGTGAAGCCCTTCAAAAATGTCTGCATCTGCCAAGGATCTGATACAGGACTGAGAAACTTGTACTCCGAGAGGGCTTTACTTCCTCATTCAGTTCTTCAAAAGGCAGCAGCGATAGGGAGTATATAGATACAAAATATTCTACTATATGATGTACTACTTCCATGTCGGTGACCACATTCAGTCCGGTTGATTTTCGACTCCCTGTGATCTGCCGTTCGACTCACGTAAGTCCTGAGACATGGGAGCACGCAGCAGCTTACTTCACCTAAAACACTGTCGTCGAACGATTCAGAAGCGTCCCCACGGCACGTAACGTTCTCTTAGTATTTGAAGACAAAGCGTACTCAAGATCTTATCATCCCTGAAATCGTAAATTTTCCGCAGTAGACTATATGATGCACTTACCAAGGCGCTTTCTTGTGGTCGATAACAGACTCTGCCGAAAACCAGGATGGCGGAGGGGGATGACACGAGACGCAGGGACCATATGGTTGCTGACCTTTGGATCTGAGCTCAGACCGCTCGGAGGTAAGAAGAGAGCGAGTGGTGTCTCTTCCGTATCACGAACACACCAGCCAGCGCTCTGGCAACATGGGCAGAACAAGTTACCGTTCCCTTTACCTATTCAAACGACGAGCGTGTGGGGTTTGCTAATGTCATCAGGCAGCATTTACGGTGCGCCCGAAAGGTAAAGCGAAACGATGCTACATAAAGAAGTAACTTGAGTTATCGAAGTCCCATTATAAGGATACGAAAGCTGCTCTGTAACAGGAGGAAGCAGAAGGTCTTGAAGCCACTCTTGAATATTAGTGACCATGTTCTTATGGTCACTAATACACCAATGAACCATCTAAAAACGACCATATAGCTGTTACTACGAGTAGAAAGTCACCTTCGGCGAGGCTGTAACGCCGCCGGGGACGAAAAGGAGTAGATAGCTTTCCCTAAAGGAACATCTCACTCCAAAGAAGTCCATTATTTCCCAGCTACTGATTGCAGCCAAGCTTGAAGCTACAGTAACCCCTGGAGAAGGGGTACTCGGTGGTATATCATAAAAATACTAATACAACAACTGCTAATAATGATGGTAATAAATAAAAACCTCTGTCTTTTTCTTTCACTGGACTATTTCTTCATAGCTAGATCGTCAACAGGTAATCATGTATGATCTAACACTGGAGATTAAATGGCTAGTTCACTAAACCAGCAAAAAGATATCAATCGCTATTCCCAAGTTGAAACGTCTGATTGCTGTTGTAAACAATAAAAACGCTAATGAAAATTCGCTGAAAGAGCAAAAGCGAAAAACCTCGTGTTTGTCCTAGATAGAGTAGGTACAAGAGAGAACACAGCGAAGCTCTGATGACGATGGGTTCTCTCATTAATTACACTACCATGAAGTGAGTCTACAGACCCCAAGGAAGGCGGTTTCCTTGTTTTCGTCCACAGTGTGCAGAATTAGTGCAAATACTTCAAAACCAATGTATGGTGACCTAGTGTGCTATAGCTGGGAAATATCAAAGAAATGATAGCCATGGCCGTACGGCGTAGACGGTTAAAAATACTGCAGACTTGAATTTATTTTTTCTCTCTACACGCACCCTTGTCAGAGTCCCTTATGTCGCGATAAACATCAACTTGATTACTTATTGATTCTGGCGGTGAGTGGTGGTGGTGAGGGCAGGGCCGGGGTTGGGGGGAAGAGCCTACTGCACCGTGTTTCGCGGGAGAAACGTGCAGCGCCCCACAAGAAACCCAGCAGCCCACGAGACACCAATAGTTCACATGACACCAACAGCCCACGAAACACTAATAGTTCACATGACACCAACAGCCCACGAGACACCAATAGCTTACGAAAACATCAAGCAACCCACGAGACACCCAGCTGCCTACGAGACATCCAGCGACCCACGAGACACCAGCAGCCCACGAGACATCCAACAGCATTACAACAACAATTGACCGTACCCTGGCGGGATGCAAGAGCACCAGACGAACGCAATATTTGTTCAGGTCAAAGACTCGGTTCAGGTTTGATGACTGTTTGACTGTCGATCATCACTGATGGCAATGAAATGAATATTTCATTATGTCAGTCGATCATCATTAACGGCAACACGAACGTACTGTATCATATTATATGATATTATATTAAATCATATCATGTTACGTCACGGCATTTTCAGTGATTTTTTCGACCAGTCTGCTGCTCGGCCCTTCCTGTTACACACTGCCATACATACACACACGCTGGCATTCTACCCATCCTCTAAAATAAAAGATATTCACCGACAGAATTTTGTCTCGGGGGCGAGAAGTGAAGGCGAGGGCGACCTACTTTTCGTAGGATATTTGAAGTATTGAACAACGAGGTTGCACGACCGTACCTCAAATACTGGTTGGAAACTGATGTCGGACGTTAAACTAACCAAAGTGTTGACTTGCACGTAGACACGGGCGAGAACCGAAGTCGGATGTCAAACCTAACTAAGGTGTGAACACGTGCGAACCCGGCCGGAAACCAGGCTAGGATGTTAAAAGAAATTACCCAGAGTCTGGACAGGCACATGGACGTGATCGCCGAGGATAGGAGAATAATTCCTCCTTTACTCTCTACTGGCTAACTAACCCTTCCTACTTTATTATTTCCGTATATAATTACGCCAACCAATGATGGACAATTTTGCAATAACAGACATGTTCTCACGAAGTATTACTGCATATAAGAGACGTGATTTCAAGAAAAACGCAGGCATATTATTGCTTATTATCATTTTATTAGTGCTGGAGTTCTTTTGATACATACCTATGTCTTACTGAGCTGAAGCTTAAGATGTAATCAATAATAACTTCATACAATGTAGCAAGAAATGGGCTGTGAATGGGAGTGTATAAAGTTCATGACAAACAGAAAAAATTATTTTTAAGAAAATATTTTTAATAGACTATATTGAATCAGAGGCATGGAGGACACGAAAGTGTTACGTTTTCAGATGACCAAAAGGGAAAATGAAGACTCGCATTTTTATGGCTTAAATATACTAAGTTACCGAATGAAGACAGTTTAACTAAAACATCTAATAAGAGTAAATGAGACTGACGGGCGCAATGAATTCTAAGTAATGTCCAGGGAAAGATCTGATTCTGGGAAGAAGAATGAAACTTTAAAAAAGAAGTGGGGATCTTGAGAAATTCTGCAATTGTAAATGGACTAAAATTTCTGAGGAAAATTCTTACAGCTGTGAAAAGATTGAGATTCTTGAGCAGAAGTTTCGTAGAAGTCGCCCTCACACCTGCAAAGGCAGGTAATGACATAAAGGCTGACTATAACAGAGAAGACAATTTCCGAGTTCAATTTTCTTTGACCAGAGACGTTCCCCAAAATTTATCAACAAGAATGCGAGCGCCTGCTTTTTGATGAATTACTGTCATCATATTTATGAAGGCTACGCTTTGAAAGGGTCCAGAATTTCAAGGGGTCTTAAGAAAGCAGAAAGACCAATTGTTATTTCTCTCTGACGATTAAACTTAGCTGAATAGGAAACATCAATTCATGAGGAGGCTTCGATTCTGACGTTATACAAACTTTGAATTTTGATCATGAAATAATCCAGACAGACTTTGATTGAGTATGGCCATTCAGTAAGAGCTAGGTTTCAAAATGTTTTGACAGAACATACTGAACAACAGTCACAACTCTATGATAAGTCCAGGTTAAGAAAAACCAAATGAGCATAAAGTCTGAACGGCCAGGTTCTTTGTTCACGTGTTTATCCGCCCGTCATGCTTGGCCAGGAACGCAATCCTGGAAGAGAGTCAACAATAGGCATTCCATTCTCTGCCGCCCGGGTGACCAGCTCCCCAGCATTAGCTGTTCCTTCCTCATAACACTCAACGGCCGCTCTCGCCTACTGCTCTCGACTCCATCAGCCCAAGTGTCGTACCGTCAAGCCCCAGTTGAATACATCTGACGCCTGGCGGCAACCTAAGATTTTCTATCCCAGTGGATGTAAATTTGGTCACTGTTTTGTGGACCCACTTCACGTTGAAAAAGCTAAACATGACTAAAACACGATACCATCCGCAAACCTTAAATGTCCAAACGCCTGTGACCTACAGAAGGGCAACAGAAATCATTACGGAACTGCCTAAACCCTTTTCCCGCAGAGGTTTTGGCTGAAGTGCAATGCAGACGAGAGGATAGTTCAGAACTTTGTTCCTTCTGGTTTTGGTCAAGAACTGTCTCTCAACAAAACCTCGGCAGGAAGAAGAATAGGTGGTGGCAATTTTCTATGGTTTATGAACATAAACTCACCTTAAATTATCACACAATCGGTGTTCTTCCTAAAGATCGGATGTTGTATGTCAACAAACTTACCGTTCTCTTAAAAGCACCTTTTTAGAGAAAACGCTCATCTTGTAATGGGGAGACCTATGCAAATCTAGTTCTATTACAGAGCTACGTTAGGATCACCCAGCCTCCTCCTCCATCCCTTGTAACGCGTCACAGAAGGGCTGACTAACCCCTTCTCCTTACTTGTGCACCTAATCTATGACCAGGAGCCAGAACTATGGTAAAATTTTTTTTAGAAGACTTCCTCTAAAATGTGATAACATTCGATAAAGTTTATTTCGTTCGACTACCATGTCATTTGGCTCCTGACCTTACGAAAATAAAATCTTTGACAAAAGCTTTCATACATTTCAGATCTTTTTTTCCACAATACGTTGATATTTTCATACTTTTCTTTTCTTAGTAGTTTTTTTTCTAATGTTACTTTTATTCATACATCAGTCGGCTTAATAATATCTCATAATTCACTGCTTCCGTTCATATGAGTCCGATAAAGAGTGATTTTTCATATCTACCAGGGAAAAAGAATAGAAATAGATGCATATGCCAGTTACTGATAAAAGAAACTAGCAATACTATTCATTCTATTGAAAACTTTAACATAAATCTTCCTAAATTTTCTAACCATGCCAAGTGACATCTACTAATTAGTTGTCGATTGTACATGAATCCATCTATTTCCTAAATTCTTTTGTATTATCCTATGTATTCTGTGTCATGTATCATGCACTACGCTGATACTATTTTCTTGTTGAACTTTAATCAAACCCAAATAAGCTATTACTACCATTGCTACAGCGCCACGTACGTACCTTTCAAACCAATACCACTAGCTTTAGTTTCCCAAGAAATTCATTTTCTATACTTCACTTCTGAGACAGAAAATGAATATAATGTAAATGGTGACTTTGTCTATTTACCCTACATTACCTCTAAGAATTATGAGATTAAGTCTATTCTCCTCTAAGAATTATGGGATTAAGTCTATTCATCTTATATTACATCCAAGAGCTAAAGGTCTAACATGCATGTTATGAATAATACTTGTAACATTTATGCTCAATTATTCATCAGTTATCAATACGTGTTGGGGTAAAAGCTAAATCAACACATTAAGATGAAAAAAGGGGGGGAAGGGAGGTGAAAGTTTTCAGTTTTCTGATAGCAAAGATATTTCACAGTCATTGATTAAACTCGTGCCAGACAAAAACATTGTCTTTCCCACTAATAAAATCTTCCAACGATGTTACCACAATTAGCCATATCTTTATAATCCTGAAATGCCTTCTAGACTGAACAGCATAATTAACAAACTGTTACGATGGTCTGCTCTCGGTAAAAATGACATACTTTATTTCGAGGAAAAAAAAAGTGACTTACAGAAACCTAAAGGCAGAACCCTCCCTTCCAGTGGACCTACGGGTTAAAGTACGCTAGTGATGTAAATCTAAAGCTTTATGTAGTTAGGATGAGTTTGACTTTATTCCGGTATTGTTTACGAAGTCACAGAAAGGGGTGTTTTGTTTACATGTGAACACAAAACCTACATTCTCTAATTCAGCAAACGGCATCACAAAAGAACTTTTATTCCGCATACGCAATTTGTAGTTTTTTCTTTTTGAGGTTTCAGTCACGGACAAAAGTTCATATCAATGCTGGGCATTCATTGAAAGGGAAATGTAATGACGAGAAGAAGTATTCATGAATGTTGTAGGAAATGAAAAAAACTGTCTTTTAAATAGTGCCAGGTCATAGTTACTGGGAAAGAGGGGTAGAGTTTCAGAGCTTCGAGGTGTATGGAAAGAAACAGTAATCAAAACGGCCCACCACTGATTTGCCAACGGCAAACCTTTATGAAAATTGTGGGAGTAACACCAAAACGCTTTCATGAAAATTGGTCCTGGAATAGTTGCGAATAAATCTATAAAACTAACATGATGGTCCAGACAGAAGGAATTGAAATAGAATAATGGAGTACCTTAGGTTGAGCCCCTCCTTTCCACCCGTTTTCTTCTAGCTTTCTCTTCCTCACCACACTCTCAAGAGCTCTCCAACAAACCCCTCCCATGATACTACAGCTCTCAAGGCCTTTCCCTCCAATAACCAATCTAGAGATATTTTCGTGGCTTTCTCTCCAGTCACCTACCTATAACAATTACTGCCTTTACCATTACTTGGAATATCCTGCTATTGACACAATAAATCCTAATCATCCTAACCTGGCGATAAGAGAGGGTATTCAAACCTTCAGATAACATAAAATATAGTTTTACTTGAAGAACAAATCTCCTCCCCTTAAGAACCTCTTTGATCTTTCACTTAGCACATTAAATACCCCTAATAAGATTACAAAAAATAAGCATATAAAAATACATCATTACAAGAGACACCTTGCCAATGTGAAGGATGATGCCATATGTTTACATACATTATACAAATCTAAAAGGTATGCTGAAGAATAAATCATAAATAGGAAGTATTCTCAAAGTGGGCATAGATTTGTAAAGAAAGCAACTCTAAAATCAGAGATTAAAAAGTACCCTTGAAAAATTAGCTTGTGAAGTACCGACTACGTTGAACTAATTAGTGTAAAATATAAATATGAAACATTACAAAATTATATATTCAAGATCTTGCACTTTACATGCAATAAACATCACAGAATATATGAATTGTAAAAAACACGACAGCGCGATGCGAATACTTAAAATTCTAATAAATTCATCAAATGAACAAAGAAAATACAGTAAGTTGCATTAAAACATAAGTTGCGAAACGTAAAATCAATAAATAAATGAAAACGAACCATCAAAATATCCAAGAAAACGTGAAATTATTTTTCAGAGTCGGTATAAACTATTTACACAAAATGGTACACATCCACATAACGAAGGGAAAAGTATATACAGTAAAATACAATTTATAAACTACCTGTGAAAAATTACTTGTATTAGAATACACTTTTTTATATCACTTACACAATAACATACTCTACAAAGACGTGTTTGTGTTTATGAAGCCTACATTTACGAATCTTGAATATTTAAAGAATATTAATAACCTTGAAATTACAATGGACCGCACATGAGCAAAATACTGAATTTTCATAAAAAAAAGTGTTATGAACGGAGAGAGAATTGGAGTCATTCTTTTCTTCATGCAAGATGTACAACACACTACACCTCCCTGCATCTGTACTTCACTCCTCGGGAAGAGGAGTGACACCCTTACGAATTCTTCGCAAAGGCTTTGACGAACTTCGGCGGGAGTTACAGCGCCCCGACCTCCTTGAACACAGGAGCCACATTAACGTCTGGTCCTCACACTTTACGAGAGTCTTTCGTCGAGTTGAGAGACATACGGATCCAGCATTTTTTTTTTTTCCGTGGCAGTATCTCCGTCATGAGCCGTTATATTAGTCGCACACATGTCCAATGACCTCCGTCTGACAAATAAATTACTGGAGTTAATGACACAATTTAGAGCAGATTAGTGCCATCAATTTAGAAAATGCAATAGTAAAACCTTGGTACATTTCACACTGCCGGCGTAATGACATATGAAGAAGCTAATAACATCTGGCTTTATATAATGGACAAATATGCTCGAAGGGTACGCTTGGAGTATAATATCACATCCTGACAAGTGTAGGACGGATGAGGATCGTCCCTATCTTTCCTCAGGGGGCTGAGCAGCGACAGTAGAGTGGTTTTAGAATCCTGCTGACGGCCCTGGCCGAGGGACGGTCCCGGGGATTCTCGGACCAGCAGTTCTCAGCCAAATGCAACAGAAGGGCCTCTACGGTGGTGCTGGGAACGCTGCACTCCCGTTGCTGAAGGTCCGTTGGCCGGTGCCTCAGGCGAGCCACCTGGCGGACGGAGGGGAAAGTCATGTAAACAATGCCCAATACATTCACGTCCGCGTTACAGTGTGGACGATTCTGTTTATCGTGAGTTAATTATGGGGCATGGACAAGCTGTAAGCATTACTATACTGTATACTTTTCGTAGGAAAATGTATCTTGAAATACATGAAGTACAGAAAAACGGATACATAAATTAATAAGCAATCATTTTCGTTGCGAACTCAACGATACAACGATCGTTCTTTCCCGAAAACCATGTAAGTTAAAGTTCTGAGGAAAACTAAAAAATTTTTACATTTGAATGAGATTACGAAATACACTACAGGACAAGACCATTTTTTTTCCTTCCATGAAAATCCGCGACTGCGTCTCAGATCAATTACGTTTATAACACTAAACGTAATTTCCCTAACACGGTCCACCCCAGGCAAACATGCAGCTACAAGAGGATTATATATTAATTTAGTCTTCTAAATCCAGTATTTCTGTCCTCTGTGAGACACACGTATTGCTTTTGTTTTTGCCTCCGAGAGCTGGAACTTGTTCAATGCATCCACCACTAGCTAGACTGGGCAATACTCGGCAAGCTGTTGCGTCTCATGATTACTATGTGGCCTAAGGCAACTCAAGGGTAGGCCGTTTTGATAACTGCTTCTTTCCCAACACCTCGGAGCTTTGAAATTCTCTACCTTCTCATGTATTTTCCAATAACTATGACCTGGCACTTTTTAAAAGAAGGAATTTTCACTTCCTACAAAAATTCGTAAATACTTCTCGTCGGTTCTTTCTCCCTTCATTAACGTCTTTACATTTCAATTAGGGCCCGGCCTTGAAGTGGACTCTTGTCCGTGACTGGATCCTCAACATAAAAAAAAAAAGTACGATTCTGGTACCAGAGAAACCGCTCATTACCTCCAAGAGAAAGAGAGAGAGAAAAAAAGTTATAAAACTGGTTTTCATCCAGCTAATACGATCGCATATGTTTCAGACTTGGAAAATTAATATAAATATCCTGACGTTAATGAGACACATGCAGAGGGCAATTACATTATGGAAATCCAGATGGACGTTCGGTTAAAGGATAGTAAAAGTCACTGCTCGTGATAACTAGTGAGAATAAAATGTAAAAATTTATGGTGGGAGTAAATAAATGCAGATAGCAGATTAGGGAGGTCAGGATGCCGACCTTATTTATACCCAGCGCCTGTAAGCACCTCGCTCTATCGCGGTGTACTTCGTCAGCCTTGCCACCAACGGTGCCTGAGTTTTGGGTGTACCATCGCCTCAACTTAGGGAGGGGAGGTGGAGCAGGTGGGGAAGTGGATGGAGAAAAGAAATAGGTAGGGAGATTGAGTGAAGGAGGGAGGAAGGAAGGAAGGAGTATAGAGGGAAGAAGATCGGTCTTGACACTCGTCACCAACTCCACCATGACTGGGACAACAGAAGAGACTCGCCTGTTGGGGTAGCGCAAACTCACCTGGCCCGTGTAACAGGAATCACCTTGTGGGGAGTGAGACTCACCTACGGCACTCACCTGGTAGAGGATGACGTGGGGGTGGAGGCCTTGGTACGGGGAGGTGCGGGTCAGTAGGTGCCAGATGGTGACCCCTAGGGAGAATATGTCACTGTAGGTGCCTCCCACCTCCCCTCGTAGTACCTCAGGTGCCTGGTACCCCACTGTCCCCAGCACCTGTCAAGGGAGCACCGGCAAATGACGATGGTCCATGGGAAATGGAAGTTATATTCAGAACAACATCCCTCCACAACTCACTTCACAACATCCCTCCACAACTCACTTCATAAACATCCCTCCACAACTCACCCCACAACATCCTCCACACCTCACTTCACAACATTCCTCCAAACCTCACTTCACAACATTCCTCCACAAGTTACCATACAATAACACAAGTCAGCACAAAACGTCCCTCCAAACGTCACCCCATCATGGCAATGCACACGTACCGGGTCGTCCCCTTGGCCCAGCCTTGTGCAGCATCCGAAGTCCGTGAGCTTCAGGCGGCCGCGGGAGGTGAGGAGGGCGTTGGCTGGCTTCACGTCCAGGTGGGCCAGGCCCCGCGAGTGCAGGTACGACAGTCCTCTAGCCAGGTGGCAGGTGTACCTGGGGTGACGGTACGACCTATCAACCAGGAATGACGGTACAACCTACCAACCAAACAGGGTTAACGGTACAACTACCAACCAAGGTTGACGGTACAACCAACCAGGGTTATCGGTACATCCTACCAACCAAGACTGACGGTACAACATATCAACCAGGATTGACGGTACAGCAACCTGGGTCTATAATGCACTAACCAGAGAGGTGTTGCATGACTGACAACAGTGGGCATTAGACTGTTTGGGAAGGTCGTGAATAAATTTAGTCCGTTAACAGAGTAATGATACCGATCACTGTTTCTGTTGAATATTAACCTATACATATTTCTCCTGTTGCACGATGTTTTGAATTCTTTGAACGAGAAAAAAGTATAGTTAGAGTCACTCGAAAATGAATTTTTCTTGATTTTCATTCACTGTCTCCTCTTTTTCTTAAGCACTGCACAAATGTATACAGGGGTGACACGTTGAGTTGACATTCGTTCCCCGGTCAACTGTGACACAGTGAAAAACAGGCTGACCATCACTGGTGTATGATTACTCGTGTGAGTGTGTGAGATACAGAGATTTGTTGAATATATATATATATATATATATATATATATATATTTTGGTGCTTTATGTGGTTGGTATCTTTTCGGGTTGTTACGATTCCAACGTGCGAGAAAGTCTGACTTCCAGCCCTGCTGAATGGCTCCTTTAAGCCCCCAAGTGACCTGAATAATCAATACATAATCTAGTGTCAAGGTGAGAGTGAAAGGCGATTCATTTCAGTCTGTGTTGCAACACTGTAAATACGGGATCATCAAACACCTACTCATAAAAACGCCTTCTGTCGTCAGCAACTAATGACAAGTCCCGATAACACATCGAGTCCAGGTATGACGATTTACCTGATCTTTACCGAGGCAGTGAGATCCAGTAAGGTGTCATTGATGACCGTGAGGAGAGTGTGGGGCGTGCAGAGCTCGCTCACCACCCACGCCCACCTTGGCCTACGCCCACAACCTGCGGGGTCGTCCTTATCACTGAGAGGGCCCCCAGCATCCTCCAGGGGTAAACCAAACATGGACGCCACGGCCTGGAGGGACAGGATCTCCTCCTGCAGGAGAGGGAGAGATTCCTCCATGTAAGAATCCAGTATAATTACTAACAAATAAACACATTACAAAGACAACGGCTTCATCACCAGGTTAGTAGTAAGGAAAACAGATTCAGACGTAGAAAACACAAAATGAAAAGGTAAACATTTCATGTCCACAACATAAGATGGGAGAAACGAGGCTTCACGTCCCATCATTACCATTCTATTTCTTCCGCTCACACATACTAAAACCGCCCGTCTCTTCTTCCCCTCTGGGCTGATCGACCTGAGACTTGGCACGCACATAAGAGACTAGTCTAGTATGCCTTCATTCAATTACATCCAGGCCTTCCGTCCGATTCTACTGAATGAACGGAAAAGCGTTCTCCATACTCCCTCACTAAGCATCACTGACTCACCCGGCAACGAGAATGAGGAGTGAGGAAGCGACAGAGAGCAAATACATAAACGGCGATGAAGCGAGGATGGGAGTCACATTACTGAGGCCGGAGGAGGGAAAAGATGCTCCGCAATCCAGAGGAATGGAAAAGATGTATCAAGTTCAGCCACTGACAGATCATTTGTGGGTGGGTATGACTGGGAGTTGGACGCGATGATCCCTTGAAGCCGCAGGCAAGCAACTTCCCGGAAGATATACAATGGTCCGGAGGTGTTGGTGATATGACGAAGATACGAGAATATTGACGCAGGTGATGATATTCACGTGATCTCGCCGTAATATACACAGGGGAAACAGTGGATGACTATCCAGACGACGAGACAGTGTAATGCCGGGAGACGCTGTATCTACAAGGCGAGACAATGCAATACCGGGAGACACTGTTTCCACACGACGAGACAATGTAGTGCCAAGAGACACTGTATCCAGACACTGAAACAAAAGCATTTACTAAAGTTATAGCAACAAATCATGGAATTCGAAAGAAAACGAGGAAGTGCAGCCAGCCAGCCAACGTAACCATACGATTCAACCGAACTACTGAGCCAAGAGATCGCAAAATATTTATTACCTTATTTACTGATTGCAATAACTCATTTATCTCCCTACCTGTTCTCCGTGGCCCTTAAGACTGGCGGCGTTATCGGCCCAAGAGACGCGAGCGTATCCTGGTGTGGGTGCGGGCGTGACGAGGGCGTGTGTGGCGACGAGGTGGGCGTGAGGGTGGAGGGAGAGGGCGTACGCCTCCCTTCTGGAGGATGCAGCCCGCCCACCCCGTAGGATCTTTACCGCAACCTTCACTCCTTCAGATATTAACATCAGTATTAACTTAAATGTCTTTAACGTTTTCATTAACATCCATTTCCAACATCAGTGTCAACCCATATAACATTTTCAACCTTAACCTTAAATCTCTGAATGAAATCACATTAAGTAAACACTGGATAAAATCTGCTTTAAATTGCACACTTTGTTCTCTCTCTTTTCTTAATTCTGGGGACACTAAACGATCTCAAATCATAGCGAGGGCCCGTGTGTCGGAATTGGCTAATCTATGATTAATGAATCAGACCTTTTTTTATGAAGAAATGTAAATGCTTCATGAAAATCAATCATTCCAAACAATATCCGCTTCCCAAACTATGTTTTTACTGCAAATGACACTTGGAACGGAAGGATAAGTGCACGAGATAAATAAGATTCCATAAAACAGGGTACAATAATAACAAGGAGAGAAGAACATCATTTGTAACTAGTTACAGTGAAGTTATCACGAAAAAATTACTATGAGTTATCAATAATGACAAGTTATGTTATTCACAGTGAATAAAGTTTGTCATTCGCAGTGTATGAAGTTAGTGTAAAGAGTTATACAATGTTAGTCCTATACTGCTAGAAATGATGTCTCTCTGCTTAAACTACACCCGATCATCTCCAGGATACGTGAAGCAGGAAACATACTCACCTCTTGTACCACAAAAGCCTTATACGTTTACCATACGATTACTTACAACTACGGCTACCAGTTGGTGTGATATTACCTTGTCAAATACGGTGCATCAACTCTGGCTACCACGAGCCCAAATTTTAGTTCTACGGTGTCAATAAAACAGGACTCGTTGGCAAACCTCTGTGGCGCCCGACTTTCACGGTGCCAAAGCCGCCCCGGCCTATGACGCTGCCTACTCTCGGGGAGACGCCCATCCACTGCCACTTGGCACTGTAGCCCAGACAGGGGACGACTGGGGAGTGCCTGGGACAGTAGTGGCAGTGCCGGTGGTTAGAGACCTGACCAGGACGTTTTCAGTTGGCTTACTCCTGTGTACGTCTAGCCGTAAACATCTTTTTTTTAACATTCCCTATTCGGTTTTCTAAATTACTATTCTGGCTTTATTAGTGCTTTTCTGAGTCTGACTGATCACGTATGTGTGTGTGTTAAGGGGAGGGACGAATGAGGACGTACTGAGTGTGCCTTACCTGGAGTCTCGCGCACCAAAGGCTACCGTTATGACCCCAGCGTGAGGGAAGCCACAATCAGTCCTTTCTACTGGGGAAAAGACGTGCCAGGATGCTCTTCGTGAGGTGCTGGGCACTGGGCCACCACCCCTGTTAGCCTCCCGCATCACACCCAGGGCACCTGTGGCACCTTCAGCGCCTCCGTCAGCGAATGAACTCGGAAGAGTGTGGTGATGGTGATCATTCTTCACCACCAAGGAAGGTGACAACCCCAACATGGTCAGGGAAGGCTCAAACGTCGTACCATTACGAGAAACTGTTGGGGCATTAGTACAGTCGTTTCATCACTGAAAGTGTCAATCTAAGTAATAATTCAGTGCCAGAGATAAAACAGAATTCTGCATGATGATAGCTGCAACTTTCATACTGATGATACGAGAATCAGCCAACATAAATCACTGATTTTTCAAATGCAAAACATACACATATATATTCTAATATAATACAGTTCATTACACTGTTACATACTGTTATGTAATATAAAGTACTAATAATTTATACATACATACATATGTATTTATATATATATATATATATATATATATATATATATATTAAAAGGCCGACACTACTCACTGGTCTCAGCCACATTTACTGCTATCTCGGGCACCTGCAAGCACGCCCCATCCCCACTCCTCTTTCTACACTTCCCTTCCGAATCCTCTCCATCTTCCACGTACTTCTGCTTCTCGCGGTTGAAGTTCAATTGGTTGTTGTTGTTGCTGTTGGCGGTGTTTTCCAAGCAGGTCGAGAGGGAAGGACGCACGGCGACGGTGGAGGGACTCCAGGAACTGTCTGGTGCCTGCTGGGAAAGGACTAAGTAAGGCTGACCGTTACGGCAGAAGGAATACATCATGTGAGAGAAGAGACTCGTTTTTTCCATATATCCGAACCAATATGTTAAAGAGATTTCTTCCTAAAGTGAAAGAAACAGCTACGTGAAGCCATGATTTAACACCCCTTTCAATTCAATTTGAAGATGAAGTCGACGTCGTAAAGCGACATCAAGATGCTTCCATAAGGTAATATAACTGAATCTGCAGGCGAGTTCCCCATCGCCCGCGCAGGTTTCTACAACCGGCCAACTTAAGAGAAAACTGATAGCTCGGACGCACTTCCGTCTCTCCTCTGTACATTGAATAGACTTGCTCGAGGTGCCAGCAGCAAGCTGTTATATAATTCATAATCGGGTATAATCACATAATAAATGAAGGAAGCAACTGTTCTGAGAAAAAGGAAAAAAGAAGATAACAGGCAAGGGTTCTCTTCACCTTAGGAGAGTTGAGATTGTCTGTTGATGGGAAGACGATGATAGTACCACAGGACCGTCGCCGCAGGACTCGAGGGGCGGAGGCCATCAATAACTCCTGCTGGTGCTGCGTATGCCGCCGCTGAACGAGGGCTGCTGCAGCCGTGGGGGATTGGGTGGGTCTCGGGTCTTCGGGTGAAGCACGACTCGGGTCCGCCGGGCTGCGAGCAGATGCCGGTTTTAGGAAGCCCAGGATGGGACTGCCTGAGACCCCGGAACCCCATACCTGCCACCTAGGGGAAGGAAGAATTCTTCTCATCTCGTGTACTAACCCTGAGTACTAGTCAATACACTGCCACCTGCACAGTCATACAAAGAGAAACACGCACAGTCAATGAATTTATCAGGAGTAAACTAACAGTTAAAATGAACACCTAATCAGGCTAAGGAATTCTGAGAGAGAGAGATTGTACAGGGTGATGTAAAGATATTCTGTGAGATGAATGACAATTTTAAAAATGTTTTAACGTCGTGAGACACTACAGCCCCAACACCAGTGAGGTGGAGTGGTAGCAACGAAATTTCTAAACACAAACAATAATACAAACCCTTGATCTATAAAAGGTTTACTGGCCTGATGAAATTTCTCCACATGTGCTGAAGATGGGCGCACTTTACACTTGACAACGTACGTTTGGTAAAGAGCCTATCACTAAGTGCAGTGATTAGCGCTGCGACGCACGAAACTAACAAGCCTGGGGTAGAATCCCGATTCAGGCGGACGGTTCATTGCCAATCTTGTTACTCAACCTCCCCATCAACACTAGTTGATGAATGGGTAGCTGACGGCGTCACCTGGAGTTTATATACATGTGTACATACTACATGTGGGCTTGAGAGACGGGAAACAAACATTAGTGTAAAAGTCTTCCCCGGCATTGCAGAAAAAAGCCAAATATTCAGGAAGAAACCTTTCGAAAATGATCACGGATGATACTAAGGTCACAAGGGATGCAGAGAGTGAAGAGATTGCACCAACTAACAAGGGAACCTAAATAAACTCCAGAGTAGGTCTCGTACACGGTTGGCAAAATTCTACCCGAATAAATGCAAAGTAATGAGGATGGAACACAGTAACAAGACCTCGATGAGAATGTTATATCGCTGAAAATAAGCTGAATGAATGTGTGAATTAGAGGTACTTGGAAGTCAACACTATTCGTAACCTATCGTCAGAATCCCATCTTAGGCGAATAGTTATCTAGACCAACTATCTGCTGACAAATAATATCAGCACTCCACTCAGGTATATATATATGTGGTTGAGGAAATATTCAGCAAGCTCTTTACATCCTAAATTACGTTAAAAGCTATAATATGCCTCTCAAGTTTGGTGAGGGCACTTAAATCTCTATATTTTATATGTTATAGTTCGATAATCGGTGTATTTCTCCCTGTGCTTACGATATTCATTTACAGTCTCACCTGTCTACTTTATTTTTTCTCCTCTTTCCTCCAGGCCGCAAGAAAAAAGTGCCTAGTCTTGACATGCTATCAACTTCTTGGCTGGTATGACTGTGTCTGGGATGGCCTTCCTTACCACCCGTTACCTGCTACTCCCCTCTCTTAAACCCCTTCGACTAACCTTATAGATTCATCCTTTGGTGACAAAGTTGGAGACAGCCAAGAAGGGTCGAGGGACGCCCTTTTGTGACCAAGGTACTCAGGTGTCGGATGGTTTAACAGTGAGGCGGAGGGACCAACAGTTGCCCGACGACCTGGCCTGAGGATGGGGTTGTCTGTTGCTGGCACGGGTGTAGTGATCTTAGGTAGAGGAGTGGCAGCGAGCTGAAGGGGCCTGGTGGCCTTCTGCAGCAAGGGCGAGGCAGCAAGCTGCAAGGGACTGGTGGCGTTCTGCGGCAGGGGTAAGGCAACAGGATGTAGGAGGCTGGGGACGTTTTGTGACCGGGGCGAAGCTGTAAGATGCAGGGGACTGGTGGTTTTCTGTGGCAGAGGAGAGGCAGCATGTTGCAGGGGACTGGTGGTGTCATCAGTATGAGATGGGGAGAGAAAGGCTTCAGGACGTAAGAGGGAGGAGACTGGGATCTCCAAGGCACCACAGGAAGCTCTCCTGGAGGAGGAAGTGGCCACTTCCTGGGGCACACAAGTCACCAGTCGCCTCGCCAACGCACTCATGTTGCCTGCTTTGCTCGATTCCTCTCACGGGGTCGTCTGATCACCTGCAAAATTACAAAGGAATGACACTTAGACTTGTTATATCAAGGTTTCCCCTTTAAAAGAACATTAAAAACATTGTGAACTTAACTTGTTTCTCGTAAAGAAAATGTAATAACAGTATTTCCTCTCTAACCGCAGGGTGGCTTGATAATACAAGCACTTTAGATAGAATTCTACAAGCATGGCTCATATCAGTAAAGTATTTAGTATTTGACCGAAAAGCATATGAGAACAAGCATTTACTAAGTGACCGAAACTCTTTCGCGAGAGGTAACTGTACACAACAACATGCACCCCGTCGACTTACCAGATATTCTACATAAAAAGCCCCGAATAATTCAATATTTTCATCAAATGTCTCTGATTAGAATATTTTGTTACGCATCTGTGGTTAAGACTTGACTTAAAAGTCCAGTCACGTTGTTAGTTTAAAGGTGAAGTAATTAGACCATGAATTTGTCGATAGTTTTCTAGCGGAGCTAAATTGGACTTTTACCCACACTCCTGATATCCAATTTTGTTAGCATTCGACGAAACAAACCAAGTTGTTACTTCTGTGACTGCAAAGCTTACGGAAACGAACTCATATCTTATAATTGATACACCTGTAGGGAAGTGGCACCAATGGAATCTGTAGACTTAATATAAGGGCTGGGATCTTTAATGTATAGCACCTCCGACGTGAAAGTACGTAGGTTCTTTTGATTTTTGGGTGTTAAGGGAAACTATTTCGAAGATTCTTCTATTACTACAAACATCTTGAACTCGCTGTTTACCTCTCGAACCAAAGAACCCTATAACTAGTATTGAAAGGTAAGTTATATGAGTGAGAACTGATAACTCCATCTTAAATAATCATTTACAGAGGCATGAACGATTCCACAAGGGTAAATTTAACACGGGATCATAAAACTATAACACACGCGCCCTTACTTCACTGAATCTAATTTTTACCTGACGGAGATGTGAGCGTGTGGCGTGGGTCCTCTCCACCAACAGCCTTCGTAGGGCTGACCTCCTCACCCTACCGTACCTCGTTCCTCTGCTCCTTCTCTGACGGCCATTCCTCTTGCTTCAGGCAAACACATCTAACCTTCGCCTCTCAGTTATCACTGTTATCTCTCTTGAAAAAGCCAGATTTGAACATTTAAAAGTTGTTTTCGGAGCTGATATAATCAAATTGCTAAGGATGTAAACGGTGTAGCACCACGGCTCCGACCATAGAGGAAGTAAACGTCTTGTCTATTCACCACACTAGGTCACTGTCAACTGATTGTTTTGAAAATATGACAATATTACTAAGGATACCAGACTGGAGGACACTGAGAGCGAAATACAGTGTAGATAAGTTCATACCCAGTAAGTCACCGCTCGCATTACATAACAATATCCGAAAGACGAAACCATCGTATACTTAAGTCTACAGCCGCTAGATGGCATTAATAATGATTTCGATATATATATATATATATATATATATATATATATATATATATATATATATATATATATATATA
>JAYMFT010386419.1:0-20074 GCA_038088735.1 Panulirus argus | reverse complement strand
TATATATATATAATCCCAGGGGATAGGGGACAAAGAATACTCCCCACGTATTCCCTGCGTGTCGTAAAAGGCAACTAAAAAGGAAGGGAGCGGGTATTCTGGAAATCCTCCCCTCCTGCTTTCACTTTTCTAAAAGAAGCAACAAAGAAGGGGGCCAAGTGAGGATTTTCCCTCTAAGGCTCAGTCCTCTATTCTTAACGCTACCTCGCCAACGCGGGAAATGGCGAATATTTATGGAAAAAAAATATATATACGTATATATGGAAACTTGCCAAGATAATCCCAACCGTAAAACCTTCCAAATCACCCAAATTTCCCACTTCCTACCACCTTATATCACTTCTGTCTTCTGTATACACACTCTGTGAAAATCTGCTCCACAACAGATCAAGCAAAGTGATCCCGCTCTCACCTACACCACATGGATTCAGATCCAACCACTCCACCACCACACTAGACACTGACCGTACCCAACATATCCTACATTGATGGTTTCAATCAACCACAAACCCTGTCCCTCACAATACTAGTAACATCAGATATCAATAAAGCCTCTGACACTGTTCCCCGACACAGCCTCACACAAAATATCACTGGCACAGCCAGCCGCCTTGCCAGTCACTCACATTGGCTTCACCTCTAAAACCCTTAAGCTCTGATATGGAGTCCCCCCATGGATCATTTCTCCAAATCTCATTAATTTCTTCCTACAAGAGCTCCCATTACGTCCAGCCAACCACACCATGAAGGTCCTGCCATATGCATACGACCTCACAAACAAATCACAACAACTTGACGTTCCAGCAACAACAACAAACATATAGCCTACATAATGGCCAACCAAGAACAGATTGTCTACGGATTTACTGAAGTCATCAGTCACTCCTTTAACTCCAGACAGTTATGAGTCCACCAACTCGCACCCTCCATTCACTCCTACTGATATAAAAAAAAATTACCAACCATTGTAAGCATCACATTCTATACACACGACATTCACATTGCAAACCAAAAACATCAACACAAAAGCAGCACACATACTAAATGCTCGGAACAATCTCTGGCACCAGATCTGAACAAGAAAAATAACTCCTTAACATCACCTACACACAATTCATCCGATCCCCCCCATAAACTATGCCTCGCCTACCTGGTCGTCCACACTCTCAGAACCAAATATAACAAAGCAGCAAACCACGTGGAACAATCACTGGCTGCCTCGCATCTAAACATTCTCAACACGTACGCAATAAAAGAGATCCTTCCAATACAGCACCATATCTCAACATGCTTTGCATTAAATTCTGTGCAACAGTACTGTACCCCTCCCACCTAAACCACTCCAAAACTAAGCACTAACCATCAGGTTCACATAAAAAGCTTCTTTGTGCCTCACATGCCAACAAACTCTAATCTCACATCCCCCTCCGCCTCGCCCTCAACAAGCATAACATTGACAAGGCACACTCAGGTGACCCGACAAGCACAAAACAAGCGCCCTCCCAAATCGGTCTTCATTTCCACCCAACCAAACATACACAAATCCGATATCCTAACCCTAGACAAACACGAGTCACACCTTCCCGTCTACGCCCTGGCCAACACCCGTCCCTACGTCACTCAAGACCCTTCATGCCCACGCTGCAGCAACCAGAGTGAAGACACTGGAATCTTACGGCTCACTTGCCTTGTACTCTCTCCACATAGACACACACACAGCACTACACTTTATGACCTTTGGTCCCGTCTGGTGCACGTGGCCGGCTTCCTGAGCGCTGCGGGAGTCCCATAAAGATGGAAGGGACTCAAGGGACTCTGAGGGAAGTAAAATATATATATATATATATATATATATATATATATATATATGTAATCATCCTATTATCTTTCCTTAGACTTCTTCAGTTCAAGGCTGCGCTGCTTCAAGAAGCAAGGAAAAGTGAACGCCTTTAGAGTGAAAAGTTCATTGACTGTACTCCCAATAATATAGCCTCGCAAAGGTGATTTTTCACACACAGCGTAACCTCATGCAAGCAGAATCCGGTAACACAAACACACAATCCCGCGTAAATTGAGTACCACGCCCTTTATGATTTTCCAGGTTTAAGTGATGATACACATCTCCCGTCAACGCGTTATCGCGTCCCCGTCAGACATAAGAGTAAGGAACAAGATGAGTGCAAATACACTCCCCTGGGACAGAGTTTTTCACTGTGGAGGCACTGGAAATGGCCAAGTTTACAACTTGCAACTACTTGTGATTTGCTAGTTAAAAAGTTGTATGTCTATCGCCCAATTTTTCCCAGTTGTTATTCCCATCTTACGTATTTTATGTTCTACGACACCATGGTTTTATCTATGAAGTGTTTTTGTCAGGTCTTTGTAATCACATTAGCATTTTGTATGCTCCCAGAGTCTCGATAATCTTATCATAGTCGTCTGGCAACTGAGAAAGGCAAGATCTTCCCGCTCTGTTGTCCTGGGTTATGTAGATTGTTCACTTCCGTAGATTCTGTTAGTTTGCCTCTTACGACTTCTCGAGGATTCTGATGATGTGCACTGTGATGCCAGAATTTAGACTTTTTCTCTAGAGGACAATCAATTCTCGTGCAAGAGGTTTCATGCATTTCGTTAGGGAAACCCAGCTCCTGGAGTCTATGGGGTATGGTGCTTTATGGCCCTCTCGGAATCTTGCGTTGAGGTGATGATATTTGCTATGCGTAACACATGTGGATTACTGTTTGTGGTCCTTGATTTGAGTTTTGCATGAGGTAAAGTGTTAAAGGTTATTTTCTTATTTCATCAATGGTTCTTTCCAATTCTTCCTTTTTCTTGTGTTGATCTACTTCGTCAGTTCAACTAATACCTTTTCTTTCCTTTGCCAGGAAGCTGTGACTTTTCTAGGTTTGCAGTTCTTTCCTAACACTTGTGTAGGGCTCGTCTTTTTTGCTCTACCCTTGATCTTTTGTGGTTTCCTCCCGCCGAAATATATCTGCTGCAAAGTTTGGAGTAACAAAGTGTACATATCAGTATAGCATATAGTTTGGTTGGTATGACTGGTAGGACTGTCTATTTTCTAAGGTGCACCAGAAGTAACACCACCATTCTCTAATGATACACCAATGGAGACCCCGGCTGGACACGAGTCACAGCATTTAACCCACACTCACCTTTCACTACAAAGCGCCAATACCCTATGTCAGCTTTTGTTTGAGTCGTTAAATAATGCCTTGAGTGTGTGTGTGTGTGTGTGGGAGGGTGGGTGGGTGTGAATGTGTGTGTGGGAGGGAGGGGATATATCTGGCAACAGGAATCATCTCCTGTGGTGTACCACATCAATCTTGCACGTGTGAGTTTGATATCTATCAAAAGAGAACTGTCGCTTACCACACACGATTTTATTGGTTATATAATTTCTTTTTTATTGTTGTTTATGATTCTCGGTATACTTGTGTCAGCTTGTACTGTTGTAGAGATGTGATGTTTAAATCAAAAGACGTCTTTAACCAGAAGAGCCTTATGTAACACTATTTGAAGAGAAGTGCCGAAGTGCCAAAGGTAAATTCGGTACCTCCGTTTCTCGTATGAAATTACTATGGCTCAAATTTAGCGTGTGATCTCACAGGCCAAGGCTAATGTCTGATGATTGCATCACGGTTATTAAGGAACCGTCAAGGCCAGGCCCGGTTCGTGAACTGATGTTCGCCAAAGGTAGGCTTTGCTTTTTTTTTTTTTGTTCAAGGGTCCCGTCACGGACAAAAGTCCACATCAAGGCCGGGCCTTAATTGAAATATAGAGAGAGTTATGAAACGAAAAAAAGGAGATAAGGGAAAGTATTTACGAATTTTTGAGAAAGTGAAAAACTTGTCTTTTAAAATGTGCCAGGTCACAGTTACTGGGAAAGACATGCGAAGGCAGAGCTCCAAAGCTTCGATGTATAAGGAAAGAAGCAGGTATCAAAACAGCCACCCTTGAGTTGCTGATGGCCACACAGTAATCGCGTGACGCAGCAGCTTGCCGAGTATTGCGGAGTCTAGCTAGTGTTGTGGGCACACTCCATACAAGGACGAATCAATCCCTTGAATAAACGGAGCAACTGTTCAGAATAAAAGAAGTTTCGACATCTAAACAGGACAAATTTCTTAGAGGTAGACTTAGCTATTCCTGTAATGTGGGGTTTCCAAGAAAAAGTGGATGTTACTCCTCGCTTAGGAATTATTATTGTGGATAGTACTGATATTTTTGTGTGAACATCTGTGGTTTATATTATCTCGTGCCTCTGAACTGCTGTATCTCCCGGTATCGCTTGTGAACTGTTGTGACAAACAATCTCTTGTGAACTGCTGTAAACAACAGCAACGTTCGTGATAAGCTGCACCTATCAACATCTCTAGTGAAATGTTGTAATCATCAACACCTATTCGATCGCTACCAGTTCTGGCTAGCGGTATTTTCGTCTAAGAAAGGTTGTCGATTCTACTATCTCTCGTCTGGGCACAGCTGCTGCTAGTAAAATCTTTATCTGATTAACTGTGGTTAGCTGTAACTCTCGTCTGTTCTGGTTGCGGTGAGCAATATCTCTCGTTCTCAACTGGTTGTGTACGCAGTATCTCTCCTGTGACTGGCTGTGATTAATAATATCTCTCGTCAGTGAACGACTGAGACTAACTACTTCCTCGTACGAGATTGGCTTTTGTTAGTTTATTTGTTAGTTTGTAAACTGTTCTGACCAGGGATCTCTTGTATATGTTAAGTGCAGTGATTAGTAATTTACAAGAAATCTTTTCACAAGACAAACTAAGCAAAAAGCAATGACTTTCACTATTCAAATTATGTAAAGGAACTCTTCTTGAGTTAGCTGTTATTAGTTTATTTTTCCTTTGTGAACTGAACCTGAAACTTTTCGCTTTTTGAAATATGATCGGCGATATATTTTGAACGTGAAGTTATGTTTAAAGCAACATCCAGCGTTTGGCGACAGCTTGCTTTCGAATCGTGCAGCCAGCATTTCCTCCATATAGAGTTCTCGTGTTAAATTCTGTCAACTGCTGTGCCAGGTATTATCTTAAGGTTAAGGACTGATATGGTTAACATTATCTCGTTTCTAAAAAGTTTTGCCCTCCATACCTAAAACTAGACTGCTCCAGCATGATATACGTGACGCAGTCTCTTTTAAGTCCACAAGCACATAAACATGTCCCTCAACCTAGCAAAGGTGTATAAAGGGAATGACCTGGTCTGTGGACCTACAATATTCGTTGGTGACTCCAGTTATCCGGAGACATTCTAGTTTTCCGGGTAAAGTTAAGAGATGGGACGAGTGAAAAACTCGCTTCTCGTAACACTTCCAATTGTAATCACATGGGAATCACAATCATCCTGTTTACTTCAATTTGTCAAATGATTAAAATAATTTTCAGGAAGTTTTATTAAATTATCTATTAAGAAGTGAAATAAGGAAAAGTCATATTTAAACGGGGACATGTTTATCAGATACCAATAAAGTACCACAACTTCTTGGGGGAAGATGTAAGGAAGTCGAGGATCCGGTGTAGTGCGAGATGTAGCGGGGCGGACTATTTCCCACTTCATGCAATTCTCATGCCGGCACAACACTACTGAAGCATTCCGTAAAACGACGGTACACCTGTATAGCACCCCTCAGGGACACGCCTCCCGTGATCTTGTAACAAATTAACGATAAAATCTTTTTCCCCAGGATGGAAAGCAACATGAACAGTCTCTCGTGACACGTAGCGTCAATAATTTACGCCGGAAAGAAACGAAAGCACAAAAGAAATAAACCACTAGTTTCTGAAACAAATTCCCTACCAGGCAACCCAGGGAGAAATTCACCACATTGGCCCGCGTTTACCGGAACCCTGTTTGTGGGGCCTTCGGATAAACAGAACATATTCGGCAGTATATCTAGCATGGATGAGGCCGAATATTGCGCTCACAATCATTACTTCAGTCTCCCCTATGATCGTGCTGACTGTTGTAGACAGGTTGACTTAACGAAGCTCCCGTCTACCTTTACATCGTCCCTTCCCAAACACTATTATTAAAGATTAATGAACACGAAATTCCCTTTTAGTTGATACATGATTTTCTCTGTGGTCAATAAAGAAACTTAGGAAATAGAAAGCCCTGCTATAGATTTCAAGAAGCCGTAGAACAATAGGAGCTTCGAGCAAAACTAATTGTGTTAGTTATGGTTGATGAGACGAGGGAATTCCTGCTGAGTGAGTCACCGCTTGACCGTGTTTCCTACAGGAAGACTAATGCCTGAGCTGTTATTCTCCGGGGTCCACCCCACCAGGCTCCTGGCCAAGTGCGCCCTGCCCGTCCCTCGCTCACCGGAGGAGCGCCCTACCCTAACATTTTTAATCATTCGGTAAAGTTTAATTCTCAAACAATGGATGGAAACGGAAAAGATATACAACTGGAATTCGTGCTTTAATTTTGTGATTTTTGGAGTTCATTTATTTCATGGTGCACAAAAAAAAAATAGACTTAAGAAAAGATAAACGATTTGATTTAAACATGCGCTTACCTATTGTAAAATATGTTCCTTACACCCTGAAGATACTGAAAACTGCACTATCTTAGCAGTGAAGTCAATACAGCAAATGTTCCGCAGCCTCAAAATAGAGCTGCTCTATCACTCACAAGCCCACTTCCCAAACTGGAGCACTGTCTCGGCAGCGAGGTGTTGGCAGCAAGCCGAAGGAAGAATTGTCGTACTGGACGTTCTCCGCGTGAAATACTTTCTGCTCTATCCCACCACCAAGAAATCTATAAAGTTATTAAAGAAACAAGAAACCTATGACTGCGTTCATAAAAATATATGTATTTTGTCGACTTTGGTTTACATATCACTCCATATGGTACATGGAAATGTTTATGGGTTCTAGAATAAACATTAGAATCTTTTTAGTGACTCTACCAGACTGGAAAAAGGAAATAGCTTCTACGATGTAGGTATTGTTTTTCCAAAGGAAAATATATGAAGGGCACAGTTTATTTCTAACCGTTGAGATCATGCAAACATATACCATTTGTAAAACAGTATATGATTAAATCATTATAGATCTATGTTCAATGCTTATGACGCATCTCGATGATGTGGTACAGCTCACGTTTTTTCTTTTCATAACAAAAAATGTCGTTCCGGTTATCTGCTGCTAATATTGTTACACCATTTCATATCAAATAGTTTCGATGCTATCAGTTATGAGTCTGAGCTACAGTGTAAGGCTGCGAGGTGTCATCGATGAACTCCCTTGATATGTCCTCAACTAGATCGGTTAACTGTACAAGTAATATGCATTACTTAATGTACTGGGAACATTGTTACTTTCCAATAGATGCCACCAGTTGGGATGCTAAACTTTTAGGAGGAACAGAATCAGATGGCCCCAAATATGCCTCCAGTCAAGTTGCTATGATGTACTGGATAACAATATTGAATAAACCGTCCAGAAGATATTACACCGCTGAGATTGCTAAGCTTGCCTAGGAAGCATGATTAAACTGACCAAAATATGACACTAGTAAAGTTAGCAAACTGCACTGAATGATACAAACAAACTGCCTCTAAATATGTCACCATAAACTAACCCAAAGCAAACTGTACTGCATAACAATGAGAAGCGATCTGATAGATGCCTCGGGTAATGTCGCTAAGCTGTACCGAGTAAGAGTGATAAACTGCCCTACAGACTTTACTAGTTTGGTCGATGAACTACACCGGGTAACAGTGATAAACTTCCCTAAGGATGCTACCAGTTGGGATACTAAATTATGTTATGTAACAATGTTCAGCAGCTCCGAAGCAGGTTGCCAGCCAGAGTGCCGTAGGGGAGGTGAATGATCTCGCTACGGCAACATTCTCAAATAATTCCATGTAAATATTTACAGAGGAAGTCGGTCAACTATAGCATGATAAAATGGGTGGCTGCTCACTGCTGGGTTACTACACGGCCTCACAGATTTTTTTTTTTTTTGATAAGTGCGTCGGAATGGGTAAATGAATGTCCTAACCATGGCCATCTCATACACGATATATATATATATATATATATATATATATATATATATATATATATATATCCCACTCAAGCCAGGTATCCGTTCATCGACCAGCCCCGAGGGAAGGATGAACGAACCCATTGCCGCACCCATATTCCGAACCCCGGCGTACCCGACCCCGACCAGGTCCGTACGTGAGTCATGGTCAGCAACGTATCTAAAGCCGGAATATAGAGGTCATATCTTTCTCTCGTGTGGAAGCCATATGTTTTATATGTGGGGTTCACATGTATTCCAGCTGTAGGAGTCAGATGTCTACTTCGTGCTGAGACCAGGTGAATGTTAACTGAGGAGATTAGGTGTGTCGTGTGGAGGTGGGGGCCACGTGTGTGTCATATTTGGAGATCAGGTGTATCTCGGGTGTGCCGGTGTTAAGTGCATATTTCACGCGAAGTAAAGGTATAGATATCTTATGTGGAGGGCAGGTGTTTGTCAGCCTTGGAGGTGAAGCGTATTTTTTGCGAAGAGGGCAAAAGTGCTCTTAATGTGTAAGTCTCATATGTGTAAAGTGTGGAAATCAGCTGTCTCTCGCGTTGAGGCGAGGGATTCGTTAGGTATATCGTGCAGAGGCCAAATGTGTGTCAGACTTTAGAGTAAAATGAAGTCTGGTGTGTAGAATAGGTGTATATCATACGTGGAGAGACATGTTTGATTATATCTTGTTCATGAGTTACATAAGTCTAGTGTGTCTTAAATTCACGTTTAGCGTGTACACCTGGCGTATCTCAAATGTGGGTTTCAGGTACATTTTTAGTGCAAAGGTCATGTGTATTTGACGGGTACATGCATAGTGTAAGGCCAGGTATAAGTCACTCGAGGATGTCAGGTGCATCTGTGGTGTGGACGTCAGGTACGCGTTCTAGATGTTGGTGTCAAGGCGAAGTTTGGTGGAAGGTAAGGTGTGTGTCCAGAGTGGGTGAAGACCGGTAATGTATCACTTATGGGTGCTGAATGCATGTCTGGTGTAGAAGGAAGATAGTTCGTTTCAGGTCTAAGTATCAAAAACGTTTTTTACACAAAAAATTTAGATTGTGTCTGAGGTAGATGTCAAGAGTACAGGCCAGGGATGTAGTATCAAGTTCATGTTTGGTGGGAAAGCTAGTTGTCTGCCAAGTTTGGGTGTTGATTACGTGTATAGTGTGGGTGCCAGATGTGTGTCGAGTCGTGAATTTTGCCTGAACGTTTGATGTGGAGGTCTTGTGTGTGTCTAGTGCATGCGTGGTGCAGAGGCCAAATATAACTTATCAAGTAAGGGCTTTAAGAGCACGTTTGATATGAAGGCCATGTGTACGTTAGGTGCCTGTGTGGGTGATGTGAGGGTCAGATGTGTGCCAAGTATATATATTGTTAACGTAAAATCCAGGTGTGTCAGGTGCCTATGTTGGTGATATGAAGGCCAGGTTTATGTCAGGTGCCTCTGTAGGTGATGTAAAGGCCAGGTGTTTGTTAGGTGAGAAGGCAATGTATTTATCATATATGGAAGCCATTTGTGTATCAGATACCCAAGCTAGGTTAACCCTGTGCAGTAGTTCCAGGTATGTGTCACTAGAGTGTGTTAGGTATGTGGCCGGTGTGTACAGAATGTCACATGTAAACGTCAGAAGATGAAGCGTGTGAGGCCAGGTGTATCTCAAAGCAATGGCCGGGTGATGCGAGGAAACGGTGTGTCTCGTGGGAAGACAACAGGTGTGTGTCATGTATGAGGGCAAAGTGGGTTCCAGATGTGTAGGTCAGGTGTTTATCAAGTATAAGAAAGAGGAAAGAAACATACCTAAGAGCCTTGTAAGGATGGGGTAGGACTTGCCCAGGAGTATCAACGAGAAAGAATATACAAAAGGTATCTGCATATAAACGGAAATGAGGAGAACGCGTTCAGAAATGCACACACAAAAATGAAAACACATGTTTACAAATGTATATAAGGAAGAGGGACACGTCAACACGCTACATAAGGAAGAGCAAGAGAACACAGGATCATACAGAGGACATATTGGAAATTTACTGGATCATACAGACAAGGGAAGGAAACTTACACGGATAGAGAGAAAAGAATAGAGAAAGGCGTGCCAAGTGCTGTCAAGGGTTCGGTCTTTACAAAGTCCTTCCGACGCCATGGCCAGACTTCTCAAGTTTCTCGACATAATCGCTGTTCTCGTTTTCCTTTAAGAGGCTGCACATAATGTAGATCCTGCCACCTTAATTACCTTCTCTCGGGATGCATTGCTGTCTTCGTCTATGTACCTGTATTGCCCACACAAAAAGCATGCACCAGAAATTCTAGATTCACTCAGCTCTAAAGGCTTCATCTTCTGGTCGTCACGTTTGCATACCTTGGTTGGATGCGTGACACTTGCCTTCACAAACAGTTCATTTTGGGTAGACCCACACTGTCACAAGACTTCTCTTGCCTCAGTGTACTGATCAGCAAGTCCTGCCACTACTGCTACGTAAGAATGCTCACGTTCACGCACAAACAATCACATCTTCGAACAACTGGTTTAGAACTGCTCCATCAGCACAAAGCAAACCTTCGTAGGCAGTTTCGCGGTTTTCCAACTGTAGCCATTTCTCCATATGATTACGTAATCTCGTCGCCAACTGTAAATCAGTTACACCTTTCTCAGGTCTCGATGAACGAGGCTTCGATCGATATCGTTCAGCCGTAGAGCTGAAGCTCTCTAGCAATGCTTGACGGTGTCTTTTACCACCGCTTCTGCATCACCCGAACGACGATAAGTCTCCATCGCGTTACCTCTTGATGAATGAACTCACAGCAGTTACCTTCTCTTCCCTTTTCAATACCCGTGATGTGGTATATCTCTTAAATCAAAGTAAATATGAATCCGTATCATCCAACTCCAGAAAATTAGTCAAGTTAGAAATGGTTACCTCACACACGTCCCTTCACCATACCCCAGTGTCCCCTCATCGCCACCCTCTTGCTCCTCTTCTTATAATCGTAACTACAACTTCACTAACTCCCTCTGGTCAGCTCGCTCATTCTCGCTCTCTCTTGCTCTTTCTCTGTGAACGCCTGGACTTTCTCAACTGACCTCCGAAGGTCTTCACCCGAATAACCCAAAGAGCGTCATAGTTCAATTCACTTCCCAAGATCCATAGTCACTTCAGCTGTTCCTACGTGTAGAGAATCAAAAGGAGGACTGAGCAAAGTGACTGCGCCATTAGTGCTCGTATTGTAAGAGTAGACCACTCGTGCAGTTCTAAATCACTTCCACTTTACATCAGCACAACAGTTTACCTTGAATGTTTATCGTCATAGGGAAGAATGGTTTCGAATCCCGACATGGTCACCATTAACAAGGTCATTACTAGGACTGTCTTCCAGGGGCATCAAACAGTGCCTTGTTTTGCACAACGTCAAGGTGTAATAAGAGGTCTTTTATATATAGATTTGATAACAAGTTACTCATATTGCAAACAAAAGGGATAATACCAACAAAAAGCCCTACATAGGTCCAAACTAAATCTCTCCACAAGAAACACGGTCACAGACTGACTTGCTGATTGCGAATGTAACATTTTAATTGACTGTCTTAAAACGATTGGCCGGGAGAATGCTATAGCGGTTGGTGTCGCTGACCGCGACGCATTCACGGATCGCCCGTGGTCGAGCTCATTGGTTCGAATCCTGGTTGCGGCAGTCGGTCTACAGTCAATGCAGATGTTCGTCCTTCCCTAGGGGTTGGTCGATAAAACAGGTATCTAGTTCAGGCCAGGATATATACAGCGTCAATGAGATGGCCCTGATTAGGCTAATCAGTTGTCCGTGACGTCTCAGCTAACACTGAAACAAGTCCTTGTGTATTCTCAAAACGAAGCCTAGTCGCCTAAGCGATAATGACTCGGGGGTTGAGCTGAATATCGTAGTTTAAACGATGCACGAAGCTCTGTACTGCGTTTGTAACTTTTCAGTTTTTAAGACTTTAAGAAACAAATGTAATGTGTTCGGGTTTACAGATATTGTGCATAAGTTATTGTATTCCTTTTTTTATCATCGTATGTAAACCTTTTAGAGTGATATATCTTTAATCTGTTTTAATCTTCATCTTAATAGCTTATGAGTTAATGCAATGATTGTAAATATGTAACTTTGTGTTTATAGTTTGTTCAATGATGATGAAGTTGGTTCTCGAAGCGTTTAAAAATTATGGAAGCCTTGATGAAGTTTTCTCATCTGTCTTGTCCTTAATATGTATATTTTGGAAGAAACTGAATATTCCATGGAAATATAACTCCATATATTACAGCACAACCGTTCGACCAGACAGACGACAAGGGCAAGTAGAGGGACTCATGTCACTTACAGACTGAGACATCCCATTCAAACAGTAATCCAAAGAGAAAACAAATCACAAACGCTGACACCACTTGAAATGCAATCTATAAAGATAAAACTTGAAAACAGTTTCTTCGGCATAAGCAACAGTTACCTCCTCGTAACACTTGTCCCCATGGATCTACTCCCAAATTACAGAACCTAACCAACACAATCAACACCTACTTATGTGGCGATTTCAATGTCCATCATCATATATGGCTCAACACTTAGAACCAAGATCCCAGATCTGAACTACTTATATATTAACTAATTTCCTTCAACCTCCTCGACTTACAGCCAACATCAACAAACATTTTTTTAGCGTACAAAACATGGATTCTCCTTTGTCCACTTACCCATCCTGATAACATTCATGTAGCCCATCTAACCTAGAAAGCCATAGAAAATAACCATATACAAAGTACAGGAAAGCAGATTGACCCGCAAAGACACAGCAAATAGAAACGAAGTTCCATGATAGCATCTCTGACAGCTTCCCATCCCCACATCATGCCATCCAACACTTCTTCAATACCACCAACCAAGCCAGCAAAAAGCACCTCTCACCAAGACACAGAAACGAGATATAAACCAAGCTTCTCCCCTCATACTGCAGACCTCATGACGTAAAGAAACATAGTCAAACAAACCGCTCGCCATGAGGAAACCACACAACAGATTCAAACTCTAAACAATGCCGTCACGAACCTAATCACCGGAGGACCAACAGCAGACCAGCACTCTCTCCTTGGTGCAGAGCCGACAACACGGAACCATACAGAAGGATGGTACTTGCATCCAGTACCGCTCGAACCCTCACTCACGAGGCACTTTTAACTCAAACATCATCTCCATTCTCAAAGAACAAACAAACATGCTCATGAAACACTGCTCGGAAATTAGCAAAAAAGCAACCACAGATCTAAACAGAACAGTCATAAAAACCACACGAACTCCAACAACCATCATACAACTGCTCACCCACTTTTCACAAACAGTGACGTTCAAAATGCAATTATGACTTTAAGGAACTGCCTTGCGACTGGACCTGATACATATCAAAAGTCCGCCTACAACACCTCGGCTTATAAAACAATCGAAGCATTCACAGACCTTTTCATACTGCCTTCCTGGCTACACAATAATATTCTAAACATTTAGACACCTGCCCACTAACTTCTTCTCCAAACTATCGCCCTGTATCTCTTCTGTTTTGAGTCTGCGGACTCCATGAAAAGTGGTTCGCAAAATAATCATGCAATACGTTCCTCTCCACTACTGCTCTGGACAGAGACCTCACTCAACACTTTCTGGATGGATTCAACCAAACCCAACTCCCCCTCGAAATGTACGAGTGACAATAGAAATCAACAAAGCACTTGAGACTATTCCCAGACATATCCTCTCAAAAAAGATACTTGATACCACCCTCTACAAATATAACACAAAATGCTTAAACAAATAATGGCAAACCGACAAGCCAGGATCATTCACAATGACTTTACTTCCAAAATCCTCAAACCCTAAAAGGGAGATCCCCAAAGAACAGTTTTTTCACCAACCCTCTTCGCCTCTTCTCATATAACGACAGACAATGTGTCTTGTTTCTTTTATAATCCCATACTAAAGGCATATTGATTTTTACGCTTACGTACATTATTCTCAATTTGCCCTTCCTGCATCACACGCTGACATTAGCTTCCACCTCGCTGTCACCACCACCGTCTTCCTCTCCTCATCACCGCCATCCTCCTATCCTCTTCCTCTCCCTCCTATCCTCCATAAGATATTTCTGCTCACCTCCAGATAAAACACCGGCACATAATACAAAGCACGTCTCTCAAAATTTGTCACCTGTTAATGAACAAGCTGGTGCCCCGTACTTCAGCTACTTTCTGGAGAAAGGTCCACTCTGAACTGTCTTAGTGTTAATGAAAATGAAACTCAGTAACTTCATTATTCTATAACATTTATAATTTGCCTTCTACTATTTTGTTATCTATTTAGCCTTTAGCACATTTCTGCATATGTACTTTGTCCATCTAGTGTTTCCTTATTGTGGGGTAAGACTTCTCATCATCAGAGTATTTGTCGTAATGAGCAACAGGACAATATCCCCATAACAGATCTGAGTCCTGGGGTCTGACCTAATGACTTTCAAGTTAGCCTTCCATGCGCTAAATGAAGCCAGCCTCATTCGCTATGACTGCATGACGGCGGAGTCGTCCATAATCTGTCACGCTGTACATACTTAAGTACGTAAGATCAGATAAAACCAAAATAAACCGAACAGTGATAATTCCGTGAGAGAAACAGTGATTGCCCAAGTGGAAATTACTGGTATTGTCTTTTCACTGGAGCCAAAATTTTCAGTGTTATTAAGTCACTGCTCCCCCCCCCAAGCTAACCACCCACTGCTGGTAATCTTTCTGTGTTGTTCAACTGCACTTACCAGCCCTCCCAAACTATCCATCTACTGCTGCCAATTCCTCCAGACTCTCCAGCCACTGATGCTGAGCATATCCTCAGTACAGAATCCTTCCTTCACAACGGAGTCCTAGATTTTATATCCTCAGGATCGCCCACCTAGGGGATCTTGCCGCCCAGAGGCCCTCGGTGACACTACCTTGCTGTAGGTGACTCTTCACTCGTGGCGTAGCCTCAAGCCGGCGTAGTCCGGTAACACCACGCTCAGCATATATATATATATATATATATATATATATATATATATATATACATCAAATGCACATTTGAGTCTCTCCTACAACTGATTGCTAACAAGAACAGGTGAAGGTGTAGAAGCCAATCACATCGAGGCAAAATAAGGCCTTTTAGCCAATGACAGTGAAGCACTACAATATCTCTGAGCTAATACCAGAACGTGTCTTCTCTTCCCACCTCCATCGCTCCCACACCTTGCTCATACTATACCGTCCGAAAAGTGGTGTTCCAAAGCAATAATGACTCAATTATTGTGATAAAACCATCATCCTCTTCCCACAGAGGAAAAAATGAGAAAAAAATTATACTCAGTACTTGACTTTTCCTCTTCCGCTTCGTGGGTTAACTAACAAATCATTCGCGGGATTTCTCAAAAATATTAAATCTTTTTGTGTTAAGTCAAACGCGTCTGATCCTTTTTGATTTATATTGCTTGTTTTCATTGACTTTATTTATCGCTTAAAATCATTTTCATTGACTTTATTTATCGCTTAAAATCAGTCACTTGCAGAGCATCTTTTCCTTGATGAGAACAAAAAGAAATTTGCTTATAAGTTTACTCAAATGGCTGAAATCCCTGCTATTGTATTTAACATATATATTCGCAGTAACAGAGTCACATTAGCGTTAGTATTTCCTTCTGATACACTTGCGCTCCATCGTGACATCTGGTACAAGCTGATTTATGACGTAGTAGTAATAACATACTAGACACGTTTTCCCTTTTGAGAGGTCTGGCGAAAACAGAGGTTGTTTCTCTTGCCCTGGGGCCTGGCGGGGCCAGGTAACGACAGCACTTCACGTGATCATCGAATTGCCAATGCCAGTAGCTCATTGTTCCCAAACACTTGACGCCAGATAGTATGAAAACTTTTGTAATTAGAAGGGAAACTTTAATAAGCTCATCTCGATGCGGTATTTCTTATTCTTCTCTTAATTAACATAATTGGGTTAGGTTCATACATTATCTTTATCATAATTATTATTATCATCATTATCATTATAATTATTGTTATTACTATTTTTATCATTATTATCATTATCATTATTATTATTATTATTATCATTATTATTATTGTTATTATTATCATCATTATTACTATTATTGTTATTATCTTTTTATTATCATCTTGTTTTTTCCGGTGACCGATATAACGCGGAGAGAACCAGCTCCAGTCAAAGGCTATTTTGGGTGAAGGAAAAATGAGAGAAAAACTCAGAAATTAAACAGTTGTTTATAGACCTGACTGTTAAAGTAGAGGTATTTATAGGAGGAAAAAAGGAAACGTTAAGGAGAATTCTACAGTTCAGCTGAATAAGGGAAGACGGAGGTATCATAACGTATGCGCTATAAAAAGGCTCTCCTGTCCGTCCGTCTGTCTGTCTGTCCGTCCGTTCCTCCAGTAGACAAGGCGGGGAAGCTGCTGGACGCAGGACCGGTCACTCACCGCCGTATACATTTGCCGATAACTCATCCATTGCCTTGACAGGATTGAAATTGTTGGCCGCTGGGGTGATACGTTTACGGGGAATTATTATGCCATATCATAGTCAAGCGGGAAGGTTGTGCTGACAGTATTGGAAGAAGGAGGAGGAAATTCGCGAGGGCGAGCGGTGGAATCATTAAACAACGAAACTGCGTTGTTTAGGGTGTTGTGGTCAGGGAGGTAGGAAGTGGCGGTGGTGAGGGAGGGTGTGGTGGCCAGGGCGGAAGGGAGCGGTGGTGGTGGTGGTGAGGGAGGGTGTGGTGATTATGGGGGAAGGTGCTGAATCCAGGGTGGGGGTAAGCGGTGGGGGTGGTGTTGGGGAGGGAGGGTATAGCAGCTTTCCGCAGCAGTGAGTACATCAGGGCTCGGAGGTTCCGAATCTACTCGCGCTCTCGAAAATACCATGAGACATACAGATGTTCGGATTGTACGGGTGTCCTGATGATAGTATGGTCCCCGGGTACTGGACAGCAGGAAGAAAAAAAGATCAGATTTTACTGAATATTACAGAAATGAGATAATGTTTTGGGCAACAGGTCTTCCTTAGAAAGAGAAAGGAGTGTGGCGGGATTGGTGTCAGTGTGTGCACGGAAGGAGGTAACTCCGTGGTGGTAGCAGTGGCAGCGTGTGTGTGTGTGTGTGTGAGCACATTCGATTTCAGTTCTATTCATCCTCGCTCTTTACAATCAGCTAGCGCGTCCCTGCCTTGAATTTCATATTCAGCCTTGGTTATCTTCCCTGTGAAAGGACACAGGCAGACCAGGAAGAATACAGCGGCGAGCAAAAATAAGACGATTCCAGGACTGAGATGTGAATCATATTCGAGGCAGATGACCTTAGCTTACTCGTCTTAGAAAGAGAGGGTTAGAGCGTCATTTGATACGGGTATTCAGAAGCATCAGTCACTCTGACAGTCTTGATGAGAGCAGCTATTTAAGGCTATGACTACCTGAGTATACTAATAGTGCTGGATGCAAACTCATGACCAAACGTTTTTCCTCCTACAAATACCTCTACTTTAACAATCAGGTCTATAAACAACTGCTTAATTTCTAAGTTTTTTCTCACTTTTCCTTCACCCAAAATAGCCTTTGACTGGAGCAGGTTCTCTCCGCGTTATATCGGTCACCGGAAAAAACAAGATGATAATAAAAAGATAATAATAATAATAGTAATAATAATGGTAATAATAACAATAATAATAATGATAATAATGATAATAATAATGATAATGATTATAATGATAAAAACAGTAATAATAATAATTATAATGATTTTTGGGCGTGAGGACTGTCAACTACTGCCAGGGTCATTAAGTCTGTCAAGCTACATCCACCATCCGAAATATCTATATCATCGTCAGGTGTTCAGGATTAGCTGTCAGCAACACCACTGATACGTTTAACACTTCAAGTCCACAATTGATGTTAGTTGCGCCTCTCCCATCTGTAAGCACAACAGGCACCGTAAAATGGGTCTGTTCTAAACTGAATTTTTGACAAAAGGATATTAACCAAGATTCCAAAACAAAGTTATTATAATTTACATTTCACTATAATTTCGACCTCGTGTATTTATGATTATAATAATGAATATTCTAGCAGTCAGTACAGAGATCATGCAGTTCGTTACTTTGCGAGATTTATCTTCCATTTTATCATGTGTGGTCACAGGTTATTTTCTTACATGATATACGTGATGGTTTCGACCAAGGTTAAATAATCTAGAGTTAAGAGTTGATGGCTTATAACGACTCAAGCTGTGATCGACTGGGGTAAAGACATTGATACCTCATGCCGTGTTTATCTGTGTACAATTATCAATAATCTGCTTTATTTTACTGAAATTAAATCCTTTACTGATACCGGTGTAGTATAATTCATATGGCTCCACTAAATTCCATCATTAAAAAACAGAAACGCTTTTCAAAAGCATTAGCATGTAACGTAATGTTGCTAAAATGGCAGATGCTGTATTTGTTTTGAAGCAAACGGTTGCTAAAAATGTTATGATGTTCCCTGTAGTTCTTACACCGTCCTGGCATTGAACAGAGAGTGAGGGAAGCTGTGGTGAATTACTCAACTGGTTTTCGGTCCAGCGATGCAACTGCGCAGTTACCCACCGAACCAGTGGTTCCCACCCTTGGGTCCATGGACCTCCAGGGGGCGTGTGGAACCTTATCTGGGGGTACGTGAGATACAGTTCAAGGAGCAAAAGGTATAATGCCACTGGGCTGTTTCGTTTAAGCCCATCACTGCCCTGGCACATAATGTTTGCTCAAAGCTGCATTATATTGGCAAGATTCGTCAGTTTAGAAATGAAAAATAACACGTCTATCATAATAAAGGAATAAAAGCCACCAATGAGAGAGAGGGTACGTAATGCCTTATGCTGATCAGGGCCAAGGGTACACCAACCTAATAAGGTCAGGAACCACTGCACTTGAGCCTCGCACCTTGGACTCGTCACACCCACTGGTCACCGCCACACCTTTTTCGTAACGCCTGTCAGGTACACGTTGACCCCGAGGGTCGTGCTGAATAAATCACTTGAACTAACAAAGGCGACAAATGCTAAATGATAATTCCGTAATGAGTTGGGCTTAAGCTGCCCTCCTCTGTCTTAAGGCTCACCTTTAGCACTCAGTACAGAGAAACCAATACGGTTCTTTTATTACTGATCGAATCTCCTGCTGGAGTGTACAAGCAATGGGTAGGATTAACAAGAGTTTATTTTACAACCATTGCCAATACTACAGAAAGAAAATGAACTCCTAACAGAAATACTTTACTTAACTGCTCACAGAGGATATTTACATACAGTACATGGGTCAGTACTACCAACATGTACTTGTCAAAGCACTGCTTGGATTTTCTCCTAACACAGCACTTATAAGACCTCTCCCATTCGGCTTACACCACCCACAATCTGGTTACCATACGAGACTACCTGAGTCTCGCTACTTGGTCTACTCAGGGTACCTCTCATGAAAGGCATCTTACCACCTCCCCCATTACGGAGTTGTAACACCGAGCACTTAACTGCACCAGCGTCGGTAGTCTTGCCGTCCAGCCAAGTATGGGTAGTTTCCTCGCAACCATCTGGCGCCGTGGACATACACCAATCTCCAGCCCTTCCGTACCACCGGGCACCCACTGAGGTTGATAATCGATATGGCATATAGCAAAGGCCAGTCGAACTGGGAGGGTGATGCGGTAGGCTTGCCACAGACAGCGCCTTCCCACCAAGCCAACGCAGTCGCCAGACGTCTCCTCCCCAAGTGGCTCCTCTCAAAAACTCTTGCAAGCCCGGTAGAGTCCCGTCCTCGCGACCACAACAACGAGGACTATTATCATACTTGGTATTACTGTAACATCCAATCTTTCTTGGAAACCCCACATTATGGGAATAGCTAAGGCTGCCTCTAAGA
>JAYMFT010386408.1:0-20076 GCA_038088735.1 Panulirus argus | reverse complement strand
AGCTGTGTCAGAGCTCACTATTTGCATAAAGCATCACTAAACAAGTGATTCATATCTAAAAGAATAGCCAGTCATGAATATCTTCCACCAACTCTCTTGAGTAAAGACTCATCAAAGATTTTATCACACTGACTGATCAATTGATGACATACAGTGAGACTGTTTTCATTATTCTGAAAGTCTGTAGAGTGGCTTAGACAGCTGTGGATGGCAGCTCCTGTCAATATGGGAATGTGTGAAACGTATTAAGGTAAAAGTTTCTACAATCTTAAGATGAGTAATCTGTGGCATTAGTCTCTACAACTTCTTGTATTACTCTACAAAAGTGCCAATCCTACAGCATTCAGTCTACAGATTTGAGATTAAGGACTGTATTTCTGTAAAGTGATCAATCAGGGTATAAGAGTTTTATAAAATATCTCCTGAATTCAAATGATGATATTGTTTACTGCTAACATTATGAGATTATGCTTCTGATCATACCAAGGAATCTTTGAGAGGGAAAAAATAACTCACCCTAACTGAGCTCATTTAAAATACATCCTAAAGACTCAAAAGTGCAAGGTATGAAGGGTAAAATATAAAATGCCTGGTCCTCTATCATGGGTCACTGTCTGAGCATCAGCAGTCTAAATCATCATAAAAGACAGACAGACAAAAAAGTTCAGACTTGGCACTCAAACACTGACTCTGACTGAGATAACTTTTCATGTAAAAGGAAACACTTACTGCTACTACATAATACAAAAAAAAGAAAACAGGTGGCTTATACAATATAACACACCACACAGTTTATACTCCTTTCAAATAGTTAAATATCTAAAAATCAAATAAATAAACTTCTAAAACTGAAATGTATGCAAAATTCCCTTATTTTGGCAGATCATATACTAAGAGAGAGTTTTGTAGAGAACCAGACAAAAGGATTAAAGCAGGAAGTGCTTCCGGCTAATACACAGGCAATATAAAATTAACCAACAGAGCAGAGTCTCCAGTGAGGCAGAATACTTACCTTATGCTCAATGTATGGGTAAGTTTGTGCAAGATATTACTATTCTTGGTACTTCTAGAGCAAATATTCTTCTAATGATATTGCAAAGTACTATTCTTCATAGTCTCAAAAAAGGTAAGTATTACATTGTGAAGACATAAGTAAACTGTACTCAGGTATACCCGTATTAGAAATAAAACACACAATCTTCCCTATTTGAGCAATGCTAATGTCTTAAGTCACATAAATAATAAAAGTTGGACGAACAATAATATTTCAACAAGGCACATTTTTCTGTGGTAACAAAGATAATATTACAGATTCCTTTAAAAAAGATCACAAACTACTCCATCCTCACATATATGGAAGTTAAGTTATTCTACTTTGGTGCATATTGTGACTTGACTAATAATCAAAATGGTGTATATATGTACACTAAAATATCCAGAAGTAATATCAAAACAATCCCATCATAACTTACCTGCTCTTTAAGTAACTTTTGCTTCTGCTTTTCTTGTTCTCTTTCCTGAAACCACAGAATACTGTATTACTATATTACAGAGATGCTCTGAAAAAGAATTGAGAGTTATGGCACGACACTTACTATTGCTGGTTAGTGGCACCTACAGCTACTACTAATACTACTACCATTACTACTACTCAGGAAGCATGCAACTGAAGTGGCAGTGTAAGCAGTAGCAGTAGCTACTACTCAAGTAGTAGTAGTAGTAGTAGTAGTTGAGAGTGGTAGTGGTAGTAGCAGTAGCAGTAGTAGTAGTAGTAGTAGTAGTAGTAGTAGTAAGGCAGTAGTAGTAGTAGTAGTAGTAGTAGTAGTAGTAGAAGTAGTAATAGTACTAGTGGCAGGCAACCACCAACCAGGGCAGTACTACAGCCTGTGTATAGGGAGGGATAATGACAAGTGCAGTGAGGCAGCACTGCAATGTCTGTCACATTTCCCCTTACTGGCCCAGGTTACTGTCTTTTATCTCTTTGCCTCATCTATATGTGGGATGCTGGCATTAAATCCACAATCTCACACTTCTTCTATCTCAAAAAGGCTCCTGATGATACTTAATTCACTCATCTCTTACTCTATATTCTTGTTTGGTACTTGTGCCTACTGCTTGCCTTGTATATCTTAAATTTCTAAACTCATAAGCCATATGCCTCAGAATTTCTCTACCCTCTACAACATAGCTTCTGTGTTTCATACAAATCCTTGCTATCTGACTTCCTACCACAAAGCATTGTTCTATTCATGTCCATGTGCTGAAATCCTTAATGCAAAGGACTTTAATGTACACCACAGGGAGTGGTCTGATACTATCCAGGATGATCCCAGTGGAGGCAAGGTCCTCTCTCTCTCTCTCTCTCTCTCTCCCCCCCCACATAACATGCTGGGACAAAATATTCAAACTGGAAGCTTGAGTTCCTAACCATTATGGCCACTCTAACGACATACCTGACCTCATTTCTACCTCTGAACCCATCCATAATACATACACTTTTTCTGTTCCACTAAGGTCCTCCAAATACAACCTTATCTCTTTCACTTCAAGCTGGCACTTCAAGCTGGTTATGTCTGAGAGAGAGAGACAGAGAGAGAGAGAGAGAATCATCAGTCATTTTTTCTGGATTCTTTACTGACCTTTCCTAGCAAAGGTATTGCTTTGCTGGCTAGGACCCCTCTAGCTGAAGTGACTATACAGCAGAGGTTATCTTGATTAGGATGTAGTCTTACATCCCTTCTCCTACCAGACATTTTCTTACTCTCTCTGAAGTTTGCTGATATTTGTTTATTGAAACTTTTATTTGCCCTCTTTTCAGCCCCAGCACCTTTCTTACCTTGGAGCAGCTATTACATAACTACTCATTCACCCTACATTAGAACACTGCTCACATATTCACATATCTAGAGGGTTCTTCATCCACTAGAGTTGCCCTCAGCCAATGGCCTGCTAAGGGTTAGGCACTAAAGGGTAAGAAGCAGCACTGGAATTCACCAGTTATGGAGACTTTTGACGTGGCCACCCCTTTGAGCAAATTCCCAAAGGGAAGAGGCGTCAAAGATATAGGTAGATACATACCTCTTCACCCATATTCCTATCAGTAGGAGTGAAAGCAAAAGTCTTCTATCATTAATTTTACCAGGCATCACCTCTCTGCAATAATCTCTATCTGTTTGGTAAGATGTTGCTACACTCTCCCTGTTCTATAAATATTATCTTGCCCATCCCTCTCATGAGCTGTCTGCATGTGTCAGTGCCACAAAGGATTTGATCCAAAACATGCATCTGGCTGCTGTTTCCTGCAGTTTCTGAGTAGTGACTGGCCACATGAGGATTTACCAATCAGATGCATCCTTCTCTGCTCAAACAACAAAGCTTTGGAATTTTCATTCTTCTCCTTTCATCTTTTCCCTCTCCTATAATCTCTTTTCAAAATCTGGTATAAAAACATCTGGTGAACCCTGATTCATTTCTTCCCACTTTTCCCTTTTTTCTTTTTATCCAGGGTTGCCTTGATAAGGGCACATTTCACATATCATATTCGTCACTATAAAAAGCTTTTGTCTGAAAGGAATGATTCAGTACTCTGGGTGATGAAACACGTGCAAGGCAGACCTCTCCTTTAGATTTTACATCAGCTTCTGCTCTGGAGAAGAGGCTGCTTGTGTGCCCCTGCCATAAGTTAGATTACATAACTCTAGTCAAGCCAATGCATGACATGATTGATGTGTAGCCACCAGCAACTTATAGGTGAACCATCATCAAGACTTTCTTTTCCTCCACCACTTACTTCTGGAACTCTTTTATCATCATATGTCTTTTCTATTGACTATAATCTGCCTTTTTGGGAAAAAATAAAAATCCCATTTCCAGCAAAATTTTGAGATTAATTCTTTCTTCTTTGCTTTTTTTCTTACTGACCCTTTTTATATTTCATTTAATGCCTGGCATTGAAGAGGTCTTTATTCATTGACTCAAGTCTACAACATAGAAAAAAATTGACTAGATCCCAATATGAATGTTTAAACCATCCCAGTGAAGTACCTTTCATATCCCACACAACTTCCTACAACACACATGCTAACCATGGCCTTTTTAAGAAAATGATAATACTATCTGGTTGTCACTCACCAATATCACACAGCCTGTAGCTGAACCACTAACCCCACAAACCTTACAAAAGCCTGAAAAGAAAAAATCCACCATCTGTAGTATGGCAGGTGGGTGTCAAGTGCATGTACCCTGAAACGCCTTTCTGTCAGACTGCAAAAATCATTTTTGCCCCACAAACTACGTGCAAAAGCATTTGAAACTTGAAGAAGCATACTTAAAAAAAAAAGATGACACATGATTATTCTTCCATTTGCTGTATTATGGTATATCCTTGAATCTCTTAACATACAATATATGATTAAAGTCACCAGTAAAGACAAAAAGAAATTTAGTCGATGGCCATTCAATACTGGCTTACTACCCCTTTCATCTCTCAACAGTTTCCAGTCAACTCCAGTATGACCCCTTGTTTTCAAGTTGTATAAAAGCACCCTTATCCTTACAGAGCAAGAAGTAAACCATATAGAAGTAAATTTAGCAATGTAAAGTCAAGAATAAGTTGCTGTGTTACCAGTATTACAGATAAAAGTGAAGCATTACCACCAGATTTCTTTTACCATAATTTTCTTCTACCTTGTTTAATGATGAAAAGAGTATCATTTTGCCTTCATTCTGTTATGATCACTAAATGTGTACATGTATTCCACAAATAATATCTAAAATGAATGTATTTTTTGTCTCATCTATTTTGAACTACAAATGGACCAATTTCTCTGAAATATTCCTGGCATTACTCAGGACCTCTTTCTAAAGACTTGTATATACATAAACATTAATGGGGAAACTTTGGCTACAGCATCAACATCTACACAAACTGTGTAATACCTTCCTTTTTATGCATACCTAGCTACAAGGGAATTTTGCCATGATGGTGGGGCTAGCTTGTGGTGCTCATCACACTGCTTGCTTGTTGAACTATTCTGTTTCTCTCAACCTCTGCCCTATTACTCATTTCATATCTTCCTTGTTGGAAGCTACATTTTTTTTCTAACCTACTCTATGGGCTGAATTGTCTAATTATGCCTACTCTAAGCTCATCTTATACTGCATTCAACCAAGACTTTAGCTTTCTTTTGGATGTTTATGTAGTCACTCCATGTACATTTCTCTGTTCACATGCTATAGCATTAAATAATTGTTTCAGTTTCTTAGCTGTGCATTCAGAAATGTTCTATTGGTGCCTTTCAACATGTTTCCATGTATTACAACTGATTTAATGATTCAGTATCTACCAGGTGGGTTGCTTTCAGTTTTTGGGTGCTGCTTTTTTTCTTCCTTCTACTTGATGCCAGGCATATAGTCATGTATCTTTCTCCATGTCTTTCTAAGCTACATAATTCTTTTTCTTTCACTCTCATACGCTCTACTCCACTGATTTTCTTTGAAAAGTGTTTTTGAATACTCTCTAATTTGTTCATTTCAATCTGCTTAACATGAAACCATAAAACACAGCAGTATTCAGTTGCTTCTTATTTTACATAGTAAATATTTTCATCATTAGTTTTCTGTCTGTAATTGTAAAAGTTCTTTGTGTCATACCGCTCATTATTTGGCTTGAGAGTGTTATCCTATCCTATCAATTTGCTTTTCAAATTCAAGCTTCTCATTCATAGTGATTTCCACCTTGATGACTGTTTCACAATCTATTTCTTTTCCTGTAGGGCCTTCATATTCAGGAGCTGTAAATTGTTAAATGTCACACGACATTTTTATTTGAATTTCTCTTCTTTGAATTCCATTAGGTCCTCTTCACTGACCACCTGAAAATATGCAAATCTCTTTTCATTTTTTCTTGACCTTCATCATTTTCACCTGCTTTACTCAATCTTGTGTCATCTGCAAAACATATAAATATACTCGTATCTACATTCTTATCAATGTCATATATCACAATCACAAATAGTACTGAGCTAATACTGTTTCCTGTGGGACACTCGAAAGGACTTCTTCATCAAACGTTTCAATATGCAACTACACACTGAGCTCATAAAACATATCCTAAATGGATTCAACCAACCACAAACACCTCCTAAACAGTACTAGTAGCAACTGACATCAACTAAGCATTTGACATTGTCCCCTGACACATACACAAAAAATACCTACCACAAGCCTCCACAACAAAGACAGAAAGTGACAGGACAATTTCTATATCAAAATCACTAACAATGGTTTCACCTCTAAAACACTCAAACTTTACATTGGGGTTCCCCAAGGAGTAGTTCTTTCTCTAAATCTCTTGAGTCTTCTCCTGCACAAACTCCCATTACTTCAGGCAAACCTTAGCATGAAGGTCCTTTCACATGCAGACAACCTTACAAGCACACCACAACACCCTAATACCACAATAGCAACATCAAATCTGGTGCACTACAGTACACAACTGAAACAATGGCTCACAAAGAAGTGAATGTCTGTATCTCCAATGAAGTATTCAATCACTTTAACCAGACAGACATGAATCCAGCTCTCATCCTCCAGTCACCTTGAACAGATTATCTCCAACTGAACAAAACATGAACTATTAAAGGCATTTCATAACATACGACATTCACTTTCCACACCAATAACATCAATAGAATACAAAATGGCACTAGATTTGGAGAAGAAAATGAATCCTTCAGCATCCTATACAAACAACAATTCATCTGCTCCCTTTTAAATCATGCCTCACCTGCCTGGTCTTTCACCCTCTCAAAAGTAAATATAAAAAAGCTGAACATCAAACAAAATGGAGTACTCAGAACAATCACTCACTCCCTAGCAACCAAAAATACTCAACACCATAATGAAACAAAAACCCTCCCAATATAGTCCCACCTCAACATGCTCGGCACTCAATTCCATGCAACAGCCCTGAAACCCTTCCATGCAAACCATTCTATAACTAACCCCTCAACTCAGTCTTAAACTCCAACTCACCAGATATAAACCCAACAGAAACCACACTCCCTAGACAAACACAAGTCACACTCTCCCGCTTATGCTCTGGACATCATTCACATATCAATATTACAAACAGTTTCAACATATCCCAAGACCCGTCAAACTCACAACTATCAAAAAGAAGATATTGGGCACTTACTATTCAACTGCCCTGCACTCCTTGCATATATACATACATACAATATAACAATTTATGACCTGTGGTCTCAACTAGTGGATGTGACCAGCTTCCTGAGTGCTGCAGAAGCCTCATGAGGATAGAAGAGACTCCTGGGGCTGGAAGTAAGAACTACTTTGAATTTTTTGTTAGTCAGAAATTCATTAATAAATTTTTGCGAATTATCATCTAATACTATGCTTTGCTACTTTCTTAAATACTCCATAATTACTTTGTCAAATGCTTTTTCAAAGTCTAGAAAAACAATACCCTTTCTTTTTCCTCTAATTAGCATTTCACATGTCATTATTGGGAACCAGTACTTACATAAGTGTACATTACAGAAAGGAAGTTTTACCCTCATGAAGCCCATTCCTTCCACATTCTCTGTAATTTTTTTCCATACTTAATCGCTATTTCCAGCATTTCCAAGGTAATGCCAGGAACAGACAAAGAAAGGCTGCATTCACTCACATCCATTCTCAAGTTGTCTTCTGTAATGCAATGAAACCACAGTTCCCTATCCACAACCAAGCCCCACAGACCTTTCCATGGTTTACTCCGGATGCTTCACATGCCCTGGTTCAGTCCACTGATGGCAAGTTGAAACTACTAAACCAAATCATTCCAATTCACTCTTTCCCATACAAGCCTTTCACCCTTCAGTATGTTCAGGCCCTGATTGCTTGAAATCTTTTTCATTCCATCCTCCTATCTCCAATTTGCTCTCCCCATTTTCCATGTTCCTTCCACTTCTGAAACATAAATCCCCTTCATCAACCCTTCCACTCTAATTCTCTTCATATGGCCAATCCATTTCAGAAGACCCTCTTCAGCTCTCTCAATGCACTCTTTTATCATCACATCTCTCTCTTACCCTTTCATTATTTAGTCAATTAAACCAACTCACACCACATATTGTATCCTCAAACATTTCATTTCCAACAAATCCACCCTCCTCTGTATAACCTTATCTATCGTCCATGCCTCCCATCTATAAAATATCACTGGGACAAATATCCATCAAACATTACTATTTTTGCCCTCCTGGATAATGTTCTCCCGTTCCATACATTCTTCAATGTTCCCAAAACCTTTATCCCCTCACCCATCCCATGATTCGCTTCCGCTTCCATGATTCGATTCGCTGCCATATCCACTATAATACAACCTCTAAAATCTATGTATACCATCAGCATTAACCATGTCCTAAGTCATTCTGTTCCATTCATCCATCATTCTTATATGATAGAAGTATATCTTTACATCATTTTTAACAAGCTTCTTACATGATTCCATTTTATGTCCTCAGGTTTCTTTATCCCTATATCTCTGGATGAACTGTTCACTGTCAACATCGTTGGTCTCTTAAAAACTTAAAGGTTATGATCGGTTCACCCCTCACCCTCCTCTCTTACAAGGTGGGTAAATTCACAGCCTCCAGTCTCCCTGTAACTCAGTTCTTCTCTATTAGCTCTTTGTGCTCCTTTAGATACGGTAACCAAACCTAAGAAGCAGCATATTTTAGTTATGGACTTAGGAAGGATATGAATAGCTTGCTAAATATTTCCTGGACCATATAATCGAAACCTATTCTGATATTTGCCAGCAGACAGTTTGTCTCACTGACTATTCTCCTAATGCAGGACTCTGGCAGCATGTCTGGATGATCTTATCTCCTAGGTCCTTCTGAAACACAGAGTCTTCTAGCTTATTTCCTGCTTTATAATAATCATATTAAGGCTGTCTCTCACATTATCCTGAGCTCATTACTTTATATTTGCTCAGGTTAAATTTCACCAAATCACATTTCAGACTAACTTTGGAGTCTGTTTGGGTCCCTCTTATATGCTGATGCTATCCTCCTCACTTTTCATTCCCTTAAGAAGTTTGCATCAACTGCAAACATACTCATGTATGATTCCATACCTTCAGGAAAAAAAAAAAAAAAAAAGGTAATGGTCCCAGAACTGACCCTTTTTATATTTCATTTAATGCCTGGCATTGAAGAGGTCTTCATTCATTGACTCAAGTCTACAACATAGAAAAAAATTGACTAGATCCCAATATGAATGTTTAAACCATCCCAGTGAAGTACCTTTCATATCCCACACAACTTCCTACAACACACATGCTAACCATGGCCTTTTTAAGAAAATGATAATAATATCTGGTTGTCACTCACCAATATCACACAGCCTTTTGGAAAAGTCTCCTTTAACATGCATCCTCTGTTCCCTCCCCTTGAAATAATCTTCTATTCAGTAAAAAAGTTTCCTCCTTATTCCTGCCCAGTGATCCAGCTTCTAAATCAGCCTCCAACGCAGTGCAGTGTCAAATGCTTTCTGGCAGTCCAGACACAGACAGTCCACCCAGCCTTCCCTTTTGTCCAGGATGAGATCACTCTCTCAGAGAACTCTATAGTGTGAGTTACACATGACTTCTCCCTAATAACATGCTGTTTCTCACTAAGGAAATTTTTGCTACACAGAAAGTCATCCACTTGTTTTGTAATATTGTTTTCCATAACCATACACATGACACTTGTAGGTGAGAACTGTCTGTCATTCAACAACTGTTCTTAATCTCCTTTCAGTCTGTGGTTCAACACCTGTTCCTGGTCTCCTTTCTCATACATAGGTATGATGTTTGCCTTTAACATTACCTTGAAACTCTGTCTTTCTCAAGTGACTTCTTGAAGTAAAATTCAAGTGATTTACCTTGTGCATCTGCTCACATCTATAGCACTTTTCTTCTTTCATACTTGTTCATTATTTTTACAGTAACATGGTAGTGACAAGAACAGACAAAGAAAGGCATCATTCACTTAGGTCCATTCTCTAACAGCCATATGCAATACAGTTAAACCACAGCCCCCTACAATCAACAACTAGGCCCCAAAGACCTTTCCATGGATTACCCGTATTACTTCATATGCCTTGGTTCGGTCCAATATGAGCATATCACTGAGTGTATACCACATCACTCCAATTCACTCTATCCCATGCATGCCTTTCACTCTCATGCATGTTCAGGCATAGAGTACTTAAAATATTTTCACTCCATCCTTCTGTTTCTATTTCAGTCTCCCCATTCTCCTTGTCTCCTCCAATTCTGACACATATATACTCTTTGTCAACCTCTCCTCACTCCAAACCATTTCAGCATACCCTTTTCAGCTCCCTCAACCACAATATTCTTATTTTCATACCTCTTTCTTACACTTATATTTGACAAAATCACCTCATACCACATATCGTCCTCAAATATTTCTGTTCCAACACATTCACCTTCCTCTGCACATCTTCATCCATGGCCTATGCCTCAGAGCCATATAATGTTGTTGGGATTACTATACCTTCAAACATAATAATTTTTGCCCTTCCAGATAACAACCTCTCTTTCCACAAATTCCTCAAAGCTCCAAGAACTGTCACCCCGTCACCCACCCTATGACTCATTTCAGCCCCCATGGTTCCATTCACTGCCATGTTCACTTCCAGGTATCTAAAACACTTTATTTCCTGCAAATTTTCTCCATTCAAACTCACACCCCACCTATCCTGTCACCCTGCCTTATTCTACTCCCAACTTCCATCTTTTGTACACTCTCCCAAACTCAGACATCAACTTCTATTGTTTCTCACTCAAATCTGCCACCAGTACTGTATCATCAGCAAGCAACAATTGACTTACTTCCTAGGTCCCCTTACTTAAGGCGAAATGCCTTGTATGGGTCAAGTTCCTTTCAGTATTAATATATTCTTTATATATCTAAATGATTTCCAAATCCTCCTCCCCATTCCATCTCACTGGTGTTGGGGCTATAGTGTCTTTCACTGAGAAAACACTTTTGAACTTATTACTCAGTTCCTCACATACCTTTACACCATCCTCTACATTTTTTCCCTCAGAATCTTTCAGCCATGAACTGCTCCTTCACTGAAAACAGACTCCTGATGAATTGATGGAAATGATCTGAATTTTCATCTGCCATGTTCACAATATACTTATCCAAGTTTCTTTGTTTCTTCTATCTTTACATATCTTTATTTGACCATATTTTCAAAGTCTTCTGTTTACATTTCCAACAGTAAAAATTACAACTACTAATTCCATGGATATGCAGGACATACAATCATTTAGACTTGTCCTGAAAATCCATAGGTACAATGACCTCTGTACATTGCATGAAGGTCTAGATGTGCTCCATTTTAATATCTTAAATAATAAAATGGCTATGATCCTCCCAAACACTATATTAGTACAGTAAGAAGAAGAACAATATTAAGTATCAAAACATCATGTCTACCTTTAATGAATGGGAGACTTTATTCAATTAATGTGGCTTTTAAGGACAACCCATTCCACTAAGAGATACTCAAGATGATATACAAAAGATTCAATAGTTACTCATTCTGATACAAAACATCAGATCTTTATCTGAGTGAAGCAAAAACCAATACATCTAAAGTTACATTAAACACAATCCTTACATTTTTATCACAAAAATACTATATCAAAATCTCTTTCCTACTTATGTACATTAAAAAGGTAGAGCACAGACACTCCTCTGGTGCTTTTCCATCCTGTTCTATTTCTTGCTATACCTATTCCAATCACACCATTAATATAAATGAGCTATCTTCCTCAACCATGTACTTCTTTTCATCAAAGCAATGCAGTCAGTAATATTTCTTTCACTTTAAAATTCAGTAATCACTAACCTGGGCTTTTCTGAGCTGTTCATATAGCCTTTGCCGATTCTCTTCCTCTCTCTGTTTTCGAAGGTCCTGCGGAAAAGGAACATGCATAATCCATCATTAAATCAACTTAAAAAGATTTATCATCAATCTGTTAAAATATTACCAAATACTCTCAATATCTCTTTAAAAGCATATGACCTCCTACAGTTACTTATGACAAGCTTGCATCTAAGTTTCATCTTTGCTCAACTTAAAAGTTTTATATTAAGCTGATAAATAATAAACATCCCTATCACAGTATCACATCAATAAGTTTTCACTTTTGACAGACACATTCACTTACAGAAACAGGACTACTTACCTCCTTTTCTCTCCGCAGTTCCTCCTGTTTTTTAACACGCTCTTGCTCTCTTTGTAATCTGGAAAAAAGTGTTTCCTGTCAGATCACATTCACAATTACGTGAGAAATTAACAGAGGAAAAAATAGCTTATGCATACTGGAAAATCTGACTGTTTCAACAAATTCAGGTCAAGAACTAAGAAACCTTAAAGAAATTACATGTCAACTACCACAGCCATCAAAGGATCATAAAAAAGTATTCACCAAACAGAAAGAATCAAGACCACAACCCTGCAACTGGTACCACTTTTTGCTAACCACGGAAAAGTCTACACTTCCCCTCCCTTTAAATCAAACTACAACATCATGAGTTCAGACCAGAATATAAGATAAGCATGTCCCTATTCTTTTTTCTCATACACATAGAGACACCAAAAGAAGTCTCTCCACAGCAAAACCCCTCCTCTGTGGTATCATATGAACTGAATGAAATGTATGCCATGCAATTGGACAAAAGTTTTATCATTAAGAAGAACTGACTTAAAAATCAAATGTGGTTTCAAATCCATTCCCTTTAATTCCTCCTTTAGTGAAAGACATAACAGGAATATGAATTTTCAGAATGTTATCAATTTCCTTCCTAATCACACAGAATACAAACCATGATGATGGAAGAGAACCACATGAAAAAATTGAGATAATCAAGCTGTGGAGAACATCAAGTTCATCTTTGGCTTGTATTAGGATCTAAAATCAGAATAAACACTCTAAACTGCATGCAATACAGCAGAATTCTTGTAAAAATAGAAAAGAAATAATATTTGTATTAGGAACTATGGACCATACCAGCTCACACATTGTGTGTGTAAAATATCCATTAAGTATATGAAAATGTCACTGGATCTCTCTAGATATCATCATTATTCCCATATCCATGGAGCAGATCAAGAGCATACAGGAATGCATCTTTTATGGTAACTGAATTTTCTTAACTGGGGTTTCTAACACTACTGTACAGGATAATGCTGCTGAAACACAAAGTTTTAGCACACAGACAAACTCAGATAATGTCACATATCTGATATTTACTCATTACTAATTATCGGGAAACATTACTGACTTCCATGAATTACAAAAAACTTAGACACACTCTTCCCTCATTTTATGCATTTTCACTTTGAATAGGTTTGACCATACACAGATTACAGTCACCTTGCATTCAAATTTTTTTTGTTGAGTTATGCTAACTTATTACTCATTACATTTTTGGCATGTTCTGATAATGCATTTCTATTGAACAGGGTACTTTTGATGACTTCAGATCATCACATGGCAAGGGAAAAGGTGAGGATTAGGCAAAGGTGGTTACATGGGCCCTAGAAAAAAATGAGTTTAGGGGAGTAATGGAGAATGAATTGGTATAAAACATGTCTACATTACCAGAAAAAAGGCAAAGGAAGAACGAAAAATGGATGCAAGAGTGAGAATGCCATTCTTCAAGAAGAGTACAATTATAGCAGAAGAGGTGTGTGTTGAAAGAAAAACTGAAATAAAGAGGAAGGAGAGATGGATGTATGAGGTATAAAGAAGAGGTATAGACAGCAGTAAAAAATGAGAGGCATATAAGATGTTTCTTTGAAAGAATCTACCAAGGTAAGTGGGGGACGGGGACAGGGATGGGGAGGGAGGAGGAGGAGGATGACGACACAAACACCTCAGAGGGCAAGTGAAAAGTATGAGGATAAGAAATTTTCTCGGAAAGAGCAAAACAAGGGGACAAAATGGCAACAATGAAAGAATAAAAGATGCAGGAGGATTCATTTCACCTATATCTGACGATGTATTAAGTCAGAAGGAAAACTTTAAAGAGCTGATGGCAGTAATACCATGCAAAGCTATGGAAAGAAGGGTAGTTAAAATTCCAATATAGGAAACAATATCCAAGGATGAGATAAAAGAAGGTATAAGCAAGTTAAAATTGGAAAAAGCCCCTGGAGTGGTTGGGATAGCAGAAAAAACATATGCACAATATTTCTAAGTTCATGAAAAAGTTATCAAGTGTCATTTGAATGACAAGAGATAGTGATAGCACTTTGTACAAAGGAAAGGGCTTTGAGGATAAGTGTAAATAATCAGTTTACTGAGAATAAAAGGCAAGACACACAGGAGAATTCGTAATTGAGAGAGTGAACAAGATAAGGGCTAGCAGGATAAAAGAGAAGAGTAAGAGAGTTTTAGAAAAGGAAGATCATCAATCAATAAGATTTTCTCTATAGAAACAGCAACAGAAAAATATAGAGCAAATGGAAGAAAGCTTCATGATGTACTCACAAATCTAGAGAGGCATATGATAATGAAAACTGGAAAGTATTGTGAGTAGTACTGAGAATATACAGTATGGAAAGGACATTGCTGGATGCAAAAGAATCATCCTTCAAAAGTTATTAAGAAAAACTTGAGGTGGACAGAAATATCTGATCACTGGTTCATTTATTCTGAGAAATTTGTAAAGTGTTACACCCTAAAGGTTATTAAGCACATTTTAGCATAAAAAAGATATCTGAAATGTTAACCTATTTTTTTCCATACCTGATCGCTGTTTCCCACATTAGCTAGGTAGAGCCAAGAACAGACAAAGAAAGGCCACATCCGCTCATATCCATTCTCAAGCTGTTATGTGTAATGCACCAAAACCACAGCTCCCTACCAACAAACATTCCCCACAGACCTTTCCATGGTTTACCCCAGATGCTTCATATGCCCTGGTTTGATTTATTAACAGCAAGTCGACCACTGTATACAATATGGTTCCAATTCACTCTATCTCGAGCATGCCTTTCACCCTCCAGCATGTTCAGGCCCCATTCACATTTACAAAAAATTATATATTCTAGTCTCCTTTAAAAGATATCTAAAACTGTATAAATACTCATACTAAATTATATATCGTATCTCAGCTTCCTTTACAAAAAATTCCTCATTCTATTAACATTTAAACTATTGTCTAAAATTTTTCCAATAATTTTATTCCTTCCACTGTTATAATTTAATTCATACTTGACTTTGATACTTTTATGTTCTTGTCACTAAGCATGTGTTCCAAGATAATACTGGAACTGCAGGGATCACATACTGGGGCAGGTCTCCTCTCCATTAAGTGATCATGGGTCAACAAAGTATGACAAATCAAAAGTCAACAAAGAAATTTCAAAACAGTGATTCATGTTGAAGGAGAAATGCCACACTACAACACTTTTCTTTATCCTCTGTAATTTACTGTCCTCTTGGGATTCCTAGTCCCAACTAGCTTACCATTTGCACCTGACATAATTATCTGTTCTCCACAAAAAATTATTGTGTGGCATAACTCTTGTATAAAGAATATTGGATACAGCTGCTTTAGCCTAGGCATCTACTATTTCATTACAGCTGCTTTAGCCTAGGCATCTACTATTTCATTACTGATGACAGCAACACATCCAGGACACCTGCAGAATTCTACATTCCTATGCTTTAATAGCATTTTTACAATGCAGTCATGGACTTTTTAAAATATGGGATACATTGGAGTTGTGTGTGATATGGCTTAGAATACATGCTAGGAATCAGAGTAGATTATAAATTTCTTTTCTTGAATCTGCTCAATCAACCTAGGGGCAGCCTGAATACCATACAGTTCTGCAGCAAATATGGATAATTCTCTTAGCAGTTTTGCTTAAAAAAGATTCTTCTTCAGTAACTACAGTAAAGCCTACACCTCCATCAGATTTTGAGCCACCAGAAAATATCTTTGTTCTATTTGCATGAACACTAACATGCTTAAGAAATTTACTATTTGTTATTACACAAGCAATGTTGGTTTTGGATATTTTCACCCAGACCTGTAAAGTTTGATATCAGGAACCTTACTGTGAAGAAACCAAGCCAACCCTACTTCTTGACAAAGACTGGCCTCATATTTGCTCCCATGAATATTGTTAGTGGTGTGATAACAATGAATGTTAAAGAAATGGGGTCCCATGAGTGTAAAAACTGCCTCCCAGTACAGTACAAGCAAGCAACTATAAATAAGTAATAATGCACCACAAGCAGCACTATCCTTGAGGATAGACAAGAAAAGATACTGCTCATATATTCCCTGCTTGTCTGTGAAGGCAACTAAAAGGGGTGGGAGTGGGAGTTGGAAAAAATCTCCTCCTTGTACTTCATTTTCTAAAAGCTGGAACATTTAAATACAATATGTAAATATTAAAAAACATTCTGCATTTTCTCCTGATCTTTTGATGCAATCAATATAGCTATTCCCAGAATAACAATAAAAGCTTGCTGTTAGGCAAAATGTCTTTATATAAGCAACTGAAACCCTTTACAAAGAGGTTACACTCAGCACTAATTTTCCTGATCTAACTCTTATGTATGGAATAGACATACAAGAAGTTAGATTAAGAACCACGTCAAACAGAATTACATTTCTTAATCTAAACCATAATTATACCAGAAAATGTGGTGATGAGAGCTTGAAGTGGTGGTGGAGTGAAGATTACTGGGAGGGAGAGGGAGAGGCAATTTTTGCAAGTGAAGATCGAAAAGGTTTCTTGGGTCTTTCAAAAAAGCTATGCAATTTTAGCTTTGTGGCATGTCTTTTTCTTTCTCCATAAATCTTTTTGTAGTTAAGTGAAAGACCTGTAAGACCTTTAGATAACTGGATGGCAAGTTCACAGTCAGGATCCATATCATTAATAAAGCTCATAGCCTCACCTAGGTGATCAGACACTTCTGTTAACCCCTTGGTTATAAAGAGTGTGAAATGTTCTCACCCTTTCCTTTTGGTTTTTCCTGCCTGTAACTTCATGAGTTTCATTTCAGCAGTCAGGTCCTTCAAATGCAACTCCAGTAATGCAGCAATATCTATTCCTTCAACCTCTTCAAAGTCAACATTGCTGGCAAGTCTTAGTTGTCTGCTAGATTTAAGAAATTGTTTCTGTCTGTAAAAAATATGAGAAACCATGCACACTCTTAGACTAAACACTATTCATTGTCAGTGTCACTGCCACTTTCTCTATGCTCGATATCATTATCATAAACTATACTTATGATAATGGAATTCCTTGTAGCACAACTAATAAAATGCCTTCATCAGACAGCTTCTTTTGCTACAATATACTCAAAATTTTGTTTATTAGAAACTCCTTGATTCATCTTCCTAGTTATATTTTCATATTTTGTTCTGCTACTTTACATAATGATATTTTGCAGCATACTTTATCAAATGTCACAGCAAAGTCAAGTCAAGTCATTATCAGTCCTTGAATTATTGTTTCATAAATGTATGTTTTTGTACTTTTGCTTGTTACAAATACAGACTGCCTTTCAATGATGTGCTGTTAACCCAGGCACTGTTTATGCCTGCTTTACTTGAGTCAGTTTTGAATCCCCTATGGTAATATCTGCTATAGGCAGCACAACATTCCCACAATTCACTTTTAAAATCTAGTGTGCCATGCAGCTACTCACTGTTCTTGCAAGAGGTGCTGCAACACGTTGGGGATTTCATAAACTACATCCAAGAGGGGCATGACACTGACTGCCTCAACTTAGCACTATAAATTGTGTAGTTAGAAGATGTGCTTTATAAATAAAAAAAATCAAAGTACATCTTTTTATCTATATCTCAAATGCCTGTTCCCTTCTGGAACTCTCTCAGGGGAGGTAGCAAGGCAGTAGATTCTCCATAACTAGTTAACTCCAGCGCTGCTTCTTAGACTTTAATGCCTCACCCTTAACAGCCCACTGGCAAAGGGCATGTCTAGTGCAGTGTTTGTACAGGTTCCTACCTAATGTTCCGACTAACTACTTCTGCTTAACCCTTCCATCAAATGTTCCTACCAATAACTTCTACATTATGTTTCTATTTAAAGCTCCCACCAATATGTTTCCACCTCTAACTTCTTTCTATTGCTCCTATCATTTAGTGAAATGGCAGGGCTTGCACACAGCACTTACCACAAGAAAATCTAGAGTTACAAAGACCAAGCCATGTGAGCTAAGTGTTGACAAATGTTATGTATGATAAGGAGAGACTGTATGCTTCTGGAGAGAATGCCAGTAGTCCACATGTTGGTGAGGCAGAAGAAAAAGACAGCTACTTGGGTCAGAGGAATGCAACTTAACCACTGAAGAGTTGGCTCACCATACAGCCATCACTAACCCTCCCGATACCCAGATGGGTAGTACTGGTAATATATCTCCCTGGTCGTTGAATGCCTGTCAACCAATACCTACAGTTAAAGTACATATAGATAAAATATGGCTCTAATAAAGATAAGAGCACCTGTGATACCATATACTAGGTAATGAAGATGATTCAGATATCTATCAACCATATTCATTGAATGAAAGTGATTACTTTAGTGTATGATGATGAAAAAGTGTTCAGATTTCTGTACTTGCAGCAACTTCAGTTACTATTCTGAACTCTTAGGACCTAGAAACCAGTTTCAGCAGCGGAGAGAGAAAAAAATAGAATATAAGACATAAGCACCACAGGTGAAAAAACAAAACAGAAAATGAGTACAAGGAAAACAGATATTGCAACTGTGACTGTAAAACTGCCAAATTACTGACTTTAGTAAACTTCCCAATAGCTATGACTAAGCCTGATGGCCTCTTACTGAGAAGCCTGGATGTACGCACCCTTTGCATTAGGTTACTCAGTTATCATAATGCCCATCAGTATATGTCATTACTTGCTAAGGTACTTGGCATATGTGAAAAGATCACTTTTATAAAAAAAATGTTTATAAGGATTTGAAAAACACAGATTTTCTTAGTACAAACACACAATCACTAAATGAACTTTCATCTGATGATAATGCTACATTTCTAACATTCTCTCTCCTACGTTGCCTATTTTGATCAAATGAGTGCAGCTTCCGGTATCCATTGCTCCACAGATAAAATTACTTAAACGAAACATATGGTTTCATATCTATTTGAAAAACATTGAACTAATGCTAAACATAACTTTCCTAACATTCTCTGGGCTTCATTAAACAATGTAATCAATGATGATTTTAGCAGTTGCAAAACAGCCTCTAAGGCCAACATGAGGTAGATTAATTCCTTGCCCAGATTCTGAAGTACCTGCATCCAAAATCTAGGGCCTCTAGATGCTACTACTCAGCCATAAATAAGTAAAAAACAATTACACAAATATCTGAAAATGCTTTTTTCATACATGCTCGCCAATTCCCGTATTACTGCGTTATTTCTATGAACGGAGCAGAAATGGCTTCATTTACTCGCATCCATTCTCTAGCTCTCGTGTATAATGTAGTGATACTAGAGCCCCCTAATTGTAACAAGGTCCTGCAGAGTTCTTTGTGGTTTCCCCCAACCACTTCATATGCCCTGGTTCAGCTAACTGACAGCAAGTCATCCCCTGTACACCACACTACTCCTATTCACTCTATGCCTCACATGCCTCTCACCCTCCTGCATGTTCAATCCCACCAACCTTCAAAGAATCTTCCACTCCATCCCCCTCTTGTTTTAAACACTAACATGACAAGGGCAAAACATGCCCTAATCTTGGTCATCTTGGTGAAAAGAAAAAGTAAAAGGAAAGGAGAGGAGATATCAATCAGGGCTCACAGGTGTTTGCAGACCTGACTCTTAATGGAAGAAAGGTAATATGATGAAGGAAAAGCATGAGAAAAAGAGAATTCCACAACAAATGATTTTGGGGAGTCATATGTAGTTGCCCTTGACATATCTAAGGCTTTTGAAAGGGTGTGGCATCGGGGTCTCATCTC